>SJYT01045098.1:8044-35020 GCA_006410635.1 Cephalophus harveyi
TGTTTCTCCCCCCAACTCCAACCCATCTTGTAAGTGTCGGGAGATTAGTAGCTTTATTGGTTTGTTACTAATTTATCCTTAAGACCTAGAACGGTGGCTGGGACCTGTCTCTTATACACATCTTTCTTAGAATATAATTGCCAGGTTTTGTTCTCAAAGTTACACTGACTTAATAAATGAGTTGCAAAATTTTTCTTTTATTACTTTTGGAAGAGTCTATAAAATACATATTATTTCTTTCTGATATATTGGGAGACATATTCTAAAGAAGATATATTTTCCTGATGGTTTTTTCCCCTTTTTCTTTAACTATTTTACTAACAGATTTGATTTATTCAATTCTGAATTCAATTTATGCTGTTTCTCTCTTGTATAGGTGCAATAACACCTCAATTACCTCTGAGGATCTTAAGAGTTTGCATCTCTTTCCCTACATTTTTTAATGTATTCCTTTGAGTCTATTTTTGCTTATCTTGTTCTTTCTCTTTTGCATTGTCAGTTTTCTTCAAATACTTAGAAATATTTGGTTATCAAGGGATTTCTTGTTTATCTTTTGTTTCATTATTTATTTATTTATTTTAATCATTATTTTTTAAAAATTATTTGTGCTGGATCTTTGTCACGGCATATGGGCTTTCTCTAATTGTGGAGAGCTGGAGCGTACCTTCAGCTCCTCTTTGCTGAGGGGCGTGAGGGTGGCTTCTCCTGTTGTAGTGACAGGCTCCACAGAGGGCAGGCCCAGCAGATGCAGCTCACCGGTTTAGTTGTTCTGCACCAGCAGAAGAACCAATTGTCCTAGTTCTTCCCGGACCAGGGGTGGAACCTGTCCCAGGCATTGGCAGGCAGATTTTTAACCGCCTGAACCACAAGGGAAGTCCTATCCAGTGACATGCTGTTCACGGACTAGGTTAATAGCATAAAAGCTGTGCTCAGCCCTCACCTACATCACAGGAGAAGATTTGCTGTAAATCTGTGTGTGTGATGAGAGGGTGTCATCTGGCAGCTTCTCCTTCACTCCCTGGTAAGGGAACACTCAAGAGGCCATGCCTGTCTTCCCAATGGCATAGTAAAACAGGCCCTGATTTAGAGAGCTAACCCCTGTTCTGGATGCTGAAGCTCTGATCCACAGATGCTTATGTTTCTGTCTCTTTAGAGAGCATTTCTCTGGACTAACCTGGGAAAGAGTTCTGCAACTGCCCTCCAGGGATAATGAAGTTTACAGGCCTTTAGTGAAGAAGTCCACTATTTTGTCCCTGCTCTCAGCTCTCTTCTCCGTATCATCTGATTTCACCAGTCACTGAATGAAAAACCCATACTCAACTAACAACTTCCGAGCTCATTCAAATGACCTGTTGGCATGATTACAACTACCTTCTGCCTTCAGAAATTTGACAGAACCTTCATTCTGCTGATGTTCCCTTCCCTATCATTTCAATGTCTTACCTTTTGTTTTGCTTTGTTTTTAAAATTTATTTTATGCTTATTTTTAGGAAGAGACAAGATTAAAAGGTTTAGTGAGGCAGGATTCTTGAATTTAAATATTATTAATAATTTTAAAATTTAAATATCAACTATTTCTTATTAATATTATATCAGGTTTAATGCAACTAGGGAATTTTAAGGTGCTAGTAGAATATTTTCAAGATTACTCTTATAACACTTGAGAGATACAAACACACATGCAGTATGGAGAAAGGAAGTGAAAACAAGAGAGAAAAGGTATAAAATTTAGACCAATATCCAGGCAGCTGCTTAGGTGTGTTTTTTTGTTTGTTTGTTTTAATGAAAAAGAATTACAAAAGCACTGGAAGAAGCTTTCAAATTTGCATATACTATAAATCTCTGAATAAATCAGAAATTAGCAAACACTCTCAAATTCCTTGTATGCTTAAAATACTATTTTATCTCCATTTTACTTATAGATATCAAATAGATTATGCATATTTTATGTGAGATATATGACTTAAGACTGTCCTAATTTATCAATAGAACTACTCATTCTATTAATATGATAACTTTGTGCTCATACTACTGTTAAGGCATGAATATTATTGGTCTTGAAAATAAAAATATACATTTTCAACTTCCCTTTCTCAGCCTCCTCCCCCCATGCAAACCACATTTCCCTACAGCTAGACAACCTACAGTGAACTGGAAAAGTTAAAAATAAAATAAGGAGGCAACACGGGCCCAGTGTTGATGAGTCAGTGATTCAATTGTCAGTCTCCACCTGTATCGGAAACCACTCTGGTAAATTATAAGGCATAAAGTATTCCCATGTTATGCCTCTTTTTAATCTTCAAAATTTATTTCCTCAAGCTGAAAAAAAATGCATCAGTTCCAAGGTGTGATGCTTATTGTCCATTTTGCCTATGTAGTTCCGTCTCCCATTCTCTGCCCTGCTTGGTACCCCTAGGAGGTCTTTCTCTCTGGACAACTGCTCCCACCCACTTGACAGCTGGCTTTCCCTTGAGCTGGGCCACTAGGAAGTAATGGCAGGAGATGAGTGGACTGTAGATGATAAAGGTCAGAGGACTTCTCTCTCCCCCTTACTTGCTTTTATACCTGGTCTCCTCCATCTATAGCTTCTCTCCAGCTCTCCATGGACTCCAGGACACCTAGTCCCCCACACGTGGTAATGACCTCCCACTGCTGGTGCTCTCATTTGCATCTCTATCCCTCCATTGTTCCCTGAGTCCCACTTACATCTCTATAATTAATCTTCCCACCAATGTTCCTTTGGTTGAACTATTTGGGTGAGTTGTTACTGGGTGGGACCTTGACAGATACAATAGATTTCAGAAAGGGTGTAGCTTAAATCCTTTGGACAGTGCTTTTCTCAGATGGTATTTCTACAGTGAGTCCTTCTACCCCACAGTTAGTCTATTGATGTCCCTTGATTGGTGAGATTTTCTGATGACTCTTTTCAGTTCAGTCGCTCAGTTGTGTCCAACTCTGTAACCCCGTAGACTGCAGCACTCCAGGCTTCCCTGTCCATCACCAACTTCTAGACCTTGCTCAAATTCATGTCCATTGAGTCAGTGATGCCAAGTCTTTCTGATGACTAGAAGGTATATTTATTTTAAAATTACTGTGGCTAAAGGTCACTTTTACACTGCCCTTAAAATATGAAAGATTTAGTCCAGTAGTTCTCACTTTCAGCTGGGTAGTTGTTTAATACCAATGATAGTAAGCAAAATTCTAAGATGTTCCTAAGATTTTCTGGACTCTCAATCCTAGTTTACATACTCTGCATAATCTCTAGGACTGTGAGTTTGATGGCTTTCATTTTTATGATTATTTTTTATAACCACAGTTGACTTTAAGGAAGGGAGATAATCTATTAGTTATGCTACAGTGCCAAGCATGTGGCAATATAAAGGTATCAAATTAGTGTGCTATACACCTTGAACTTCCACAATGTTACATGGACCATATTTCAATTTAAAAAATGAAAATGAAAAAAAAAAAAAAAAAACACAGAAAAAGGAAAAAAGCAAGATTATCCAGACAGACCTCTGCTAATCACTCAAGCCCTTTAAAAGCAAAGAATCAAGATCTGCAGAACAAACTCCAGCCCTAGACAACAAATTGACTTCAGCTTGATGAGATTCTGAGCTGAGAATCCAGAGATCATACACCCAAACTTCTAACCTACAGAAACTGTGATATAATGAATTGGCTATTTTAAGCAGCTCAGTTGATCTGGTAATTAAGCATGCAATATGTTAATTGTAACAGAAAACTAATACACCAATGCCCCATCCTCCAAGAATCTGGGTTGTTTGGTTAGAGTCTGGGTTCTGGGTTAGGATCCAGCAACCTCTCATCTTAGGTGATGCTAATATTCATTCAGAAATAAGAATCACTGCCTTTTCTCCCTTAATTGAATTGGGACCAGCTGAAAAGCAGTCCTGGAATAGTTTTCTTCTTTCCTGTTTATCCATTTAACACATAGTTATTGAATGTTTACTGGGTACCAGGTGCTTGGCCTTGAGGATTTATTTAATGTAAACCAAATCAGATATAGTCACTTCCCTTATGGAGCTCACAGTCAAAAGCAGGAGATAACATATCTTTTAAACACCATATGTTTTCCTGCTCACAAGACAAAGTTCATTTTCACAAAAATTATCTGGCAGAAAATAAGCACTTGTTTAAGTCTTGGATCCTTGGACTGCCTCTCATATTTCAAGGTGCCTTCTCAATGGTTTTAGTTTGAACCACAAAGTCCTGTTTGGGAAAGATAAATTTGCCAGAAATGTCCTGGACCAGCACTAGATTGGTATGCTTACAGAGGTCACTTGATTAATTCAGAAAAATAAAGCAGAAGAATTTAACTCAGATCCAGTCATCAATCTTATTCACCATGAAGACACTGGGAGTATTTTAAAAAGAGGAAGAAGGAATTCCCTGGAGATCTAATGGTTAGGACTCAAGAGTTTCTATTGCTGAGGGTGTGGATTCAATCCCTGGTTGGGGAACTAAGATCCTGCAAGCCATGTGGCACAGCCAAAAACATAAAAAATAATAAATAAATAAAAAGATGGAGAAGAAATACATTAAACAAATAAATATTACAAAGTAATGTATGCATTTGGCCAAAAAGTTTGTTAGGGTTTTTCAGTAAGCTGGTACAGAAAATGTTGAAGGAAATTTTTGGCCAACCCAATAACCTAACTACCATGATAAGAATTTCCAGGGGGGAGGTGGAGGCACCAAGAGGGATATGACTTAGGGCTGGGGCAGGGAAATGCCAGGAAGTGTGTCTCTGAAGAAGGGTCATTAAGCAAGGAAGGCAAAGAGGAGCAGGTGTTACATAGGCTGGGAGGCAGGCTGAGAAACAGAATGCTGGAAAAGGGGTTTTCAGGCTGGGGTGCTCTTTGGAATCCCCTGGGGAACATCAAAAGTCACTGATGCCTGGATCCCACCCTGAGATCCTTATTTAATGGGCCTGAGATGTGGTCTGGTGCTGGGAGCCAGCGTGAGGAATCCCACCCATGACAAGGTCATGCAGAGAGGCCTGATGGGCAAGGCGAGTCAGGCCTCAGGGGTTCCCCCTGGATTTTTTTGAACACATACCCCCCAAAAAACAGAGTCTGCCTGCCTTATTGTACCATGCTTTTCCACTCTTCTGACACTATCTGGAAAAAAGTTAACTTAGGGCTTCAGTCTTCTGCATATGAAAGGAATGTTTCAGCTCAAACCCCTCTGATGGCTCTCTAACTTGCCTGACAGGTTCCCCAGACTTTCACAACTTGTGAGTTGCTTACAGCCCCCCAACCACAAGAGGCACAAAGCTTAAAGCATCTTAAAGATACAGAGCCTTTTCTAAAAAGCTAAAAATTATATTGGTGACGGGTTTTCACTGTTGACTCAATGACTGCTGCCAGGCCTCCATATTCTTTATCCTTTAGGCACCTGAAGGATATTAATCAATGTAATTGGGATATAGAAATAGGAATGTAGTAGTTTTGATGTTAGCAACATGAGACTTTTGAGTTAATTACTTTTCTTTGTTATAAATCACTGTACTCCTTTTACTTGTTATAAATTGTTGTATCTTTGCTATGAAGAATGTAACTTTATTTAGTGCTTTCTGAGAGTGGAACCAGACTTTGGGAAAAACAACACTGATAGGGCAAATAAGTCTTCTGGTTGACAAACCCTTATCAGAAAAGGGCCGTAAAATGTTGATTGGCCCTCTGGCCACAAGATGATGTAAATCACCTAAGACTTGTGTATACAACTAGGTATGCAGAGAGAAAGCCTGGTTTTGATGAGTCAGGGCTGCTGATGCTGCATAATTTTGTATTACCCATTGATCTCTATGTACAATCAAAAAGATATAAAAGGCCTTTCTGGACAATAGAGGAGGGGCCAGTTGCTGGACTGGTTTTCCCCGTGTCTTCTCTTTACTCTAATTTCTGGCTGAATTCCCATCTGGAGCGAGGAGGCTCGCCATGTCTACTTACTTGCCCTGGCTTTTAAGTTCTGTGAGAGAGAGAGCCCAAGGTGGGGCACTCTCCGATATTCAAACAGGCACCAGTGGCCCAACGTAGATGGTGCAAATCTCTTGTCCTGAGATTTTATTGGCTTTCCCTGTAAACCAAGTTATCCAGCCTCTTTTCTCTGCTAATTTTCCTACTATACTATTATTTCTTAACCTAATCTTATATTTCTAAATAAATAAGTTTTCCTCACCTATGCTGTCTCCCCTTCGAATTCCCTGGATCCACCGGGATAGGACCCCAGCAGTCTGGGCACCTCCAGGTCATCCCAATGTACATCCAAGCAGACAAAAACAGCATGTGCAAAGACCCTGTGGTAGGTGGAGGCACCACCTGTGGTAACAGGTGCCATGACAGATTCCAGAAGCTGAAAGAAGGCTCAGTTGAAGGAAGTCACAGCCCCTCAGAGACTGCCAACAACTGGAGACACTTTGTGACACAAACTTGCCCTCTCCCAGTTACTACCACCCAAAGTACTTCCAAACATTTTACCTTGTGCTGCAAAGTACTCAAGGGACTCAATAGATGAAGGAAGAGAGAATTCACCAAAATTCAAAGGATCATCCTAGGTTAAAATAAGGAGCTTATGACTCATTTTTACACCCCCTACTCCCACTGTGCCCTGAGCCATGGCCCAGGTGGAATTATGTTTCTAAATTCCAACAAAATCATGGCAGAGGAGTAAGAGCACTTTCCTAATAGAGAGGAGGAAGGCAACATTTAACAGCACTGGCATTTCCTTCCTGGCTTGCCCAACTGTGCAGGCAACTTTATATCCCAGACAGCATATGAAGAGTTCATCATTACTGACAGGAGAGCAAGCTGTCCCCTGACTGGCATTTTGGTTTCAGCTGCATAATTTGCATAGAGCGTAGGAAATGAAGTTGATTGATTTGGGATAATGCTCCAAAATCTCTTTTGGCATCAAAAGAGCTGATTGCTCTCAATTGCCAAATCAAGTAGGTTTACATAATTTACCTCGGCTAATCTCCTCTCTTGCTCAGCTTTGGCTAAGTTAGCCTGACCGGTACTTCTCTTAAACCCAACATTTTCCTGCCTTAGGGCCTTTGCACTCTTGTTCCCTCTGTATAATCAATATTATGCCTTTTTTTTTTTTTTTTTTTTTTTTCTCCCCCCAACTCCAACCCATCTTGTAAGTGTCGGGAGATTAGTAGCTTTATTGGTTTGTTACTAATTTATCCTTAAGACCTAGAACGGTGGCTGGGACATACTAATATAGGAATATCAATAGTAACATAAGAGAACAAAGACAGTGTTTTAACAAAAAGCATCCTCTTCTGAAGACACTGAGACTGCAAGATACAAATGGACACAAAAATGAAAACTACAACATATTTCATAGCTGTTTTCTGGATTTGGTGATTAAATTTTACAGAATTTCAAAGTTCATTGAAAATTGCTCTTCAATAAATGTGACCACTAGAATAAAACTTAAATTAGTTCTCTATGGCATTCCATTATATTCCACAGGCATTTTGTTTCATAAGGGTAAATAAAAATATGACTTTAAGCTGACCAGTTCATCCTTCTGTTAGAAATCTCTGTGGAATAGACAGTAATGTGTTTGTTATATATCAAAAGAGAGTTCTATTTATGTGGTATGTCTTGCTCTGGAACTTGTTGGCCCTTGGGTGGTACTTGGTTTCAGTGTAGGTATGGAGGCATTTGATGAGCTCTGTCGATTAATGTTCCCTAGATGATGACCCTGTATGCGAGACAGCAAAAGAGATACAGATGTATAGAACGGACTTTTGGACTCTGAGGGAGAGGGAGAGGGTGGGATGATTTGGGAGAATGGCATTGACACATGTATACTATCATGTAAGAAATGAAGTGCCAGCCTATGTTCTATACAGGATACAGGATGCTTGGGGCTGGTGCACGGGGATGATCCAGAGAGATGAAATGGGGTGGGAGGTGGGAGGGGGATTCAAGATTGGGAGCTCGTATACACCCGTGGCAGATTCATGTCAATGGATGGCAAAACCAATACGGTATTGTAAAGTAAAATAAAGTAAAAATAAGATTTAAAAAAAAGAGAGAGTTCTATAATTTTTAAATCAAAAAGCAATATACAAGGTAGAAAGATGCTCAAAATGTGGAAAATAAGAAGTGTGAATAAATATATTTTCCAGTTCTCAACTTTGCGTGGTATTGTACTAAGATGACTAGTGTAAAATAAATATATTTCAGGGAAATAAGAGTTGAAATTCCTGCTTTATCTTTCCCATTTCCCATCACAAATTCATGGAAAACTCATGTAAACGTTTTTCAGTGAGATTAGAGTAATTATATGCCCTTGCTTAGATGCAATCAATTAAGTATTTAAAAAGAAGTTGTGGCCATGTTTTTCAAAGTTGGCTGTGCACTGGAATCAACTAGAGGGCTGGTTAAAAGAGATACCAAACTTCCCAGGTGTCTTGATTCAGAAGGTCTGAGGCAGGGCCTGAGAATTTTCATCTCTCTCAAGCTTCAAGATGATGCCTGTGTCCCTTGCTCATGGACCATTCTTGGAGTACACCTGGACAAGTTGGTTCTGAGGGTTTGGTTTTCCCCTCCCATCCCTGGCCTGTTTCAGAACCATTCCATGACATGACTGAGCTATGGATATGCACACAGTTGCACATGAAAAGTTTTTATTGCCACTGCTGTGTGGGTGACAATGCCTCTACAGATATTTTTTTACACTCAGTTTATCTGTAAGTGGACCCTCTCTTGGTATTGACTAACAGAGGCTGGTTTGCTTTGAAGATTTGCTTAAATATTGAGCAGAAGCCTCCTTGATCTAGTTCAGTTGTGATCCTTGTTTGCATCACCAACTCTGCTCTCATGTCATCTCAAGAAAACGTCAGTTTATTTGCATTGGTCCATTTAGTAACTAATAAATAGGCTTTTTTCTTAGATGGTAATAGGTTTTATGTTGTCCTAGATAAAACTCTCTGGATGTTTCATTGTACAGAATATTTCCCTTAGAATTTTTTAATATTATGAATTATTTCAAAATTAAGAAGAGTAAACCAGACCTATAGTTCTACTACCAATTTCTTAAAGACATAATAAAAGAACAAAGGAATCCAGCCCTTTCCTCCTTCCCTTTCTGCTTCTCTTCCTCTCATCCACCCACCTTCCCAGAGAGAACCACATAAGTTAGTATTTTACTGCATGTGTTTCCATAAACAAAAAGTCACTTTCATGCTAAATAATATTTTTCTTCCCATATCCTTTCTTGATTTGCCTTCTTTTACTTAATATTTGGTTTTGAAGATTCATGTCTTGTGCAAGCTATAGATCTAATGTACTCATTTTCACTTCATCATAGTATCTGGTGTATGACTATCAATTTTTAACTCTTGGTGAATATTTAAGTCCTTTCTATTTTTATAATTACAAGTGATATCACAATCAGTACACTTGTATATGTCACCTTGAATACATAGATCAGAGATTTAATGGATGGAATTGTTGGATCTTAGGATATGTGAGTCTCCCATGAAACATAAGGAGTCAGACAGATTGGAAAAATGACCCTATTTAATGGCATCCCCCCATCCACACACATTTTCCTAGAATAGTGTAACCCTGAGCTTGGTCACGTAATTTGCTTTGGCCAATTGGATAATAGTGAATGCAATGCAAACATAGGCTTGAAAAATGATGGTGCATTTCTACTTATATCCTTGCATGATTAAACTTGTTCATTCTGTCTTCTCTGAGACATCTAGGAGAATGCGCCTAGCCTGCTAGAGAGTTAGAACAGGTATATATGAGACATGTGGAGGAGACAGCCCAGGCATATCAACAGCCATCCTAGACCAGGCTCCAGCCAGCCCAAAACCAATCATGTGACTTGGTGAGACTTATTTGAGTTTTCTAGCTGACCTACTACTGACCACAGATGTCTGTGAGAGTCCATCAAAACAGTAAATGGTTCTTGTTTCCAAACACTCAAGACTTGGGGTATCTATTACACATTATTATTTGTTACACACAGTCATTTGTTTTATTGTAGTGAGAGATAACTGATACACTTGCTATTGCTAAGTAGTCCCCCTTGATATCAGTAAATATTTCTCCAAAGTAGTTGAACCAATTTATACTCACACCAGCAAAGGTTTCCCACACCTCCCCCAAACACTTGATGTTATCAGACTTACCATCTTCACCAATAAGATGGTTGTGAAACTATACCTTACTATATAATACTTTGTATGTGTGTTAGTCACTCAGTCTTGTCTGACTCTTTGCAACCCTATGGACTGCAGCCCTCCTGGCTCCTCTGTCATATCATGGAATAAACTATAGTTTTAATTTTATCCCCATAATTACTAGTGAACATCAGCATATCTTCACATCCTTTTTGGTCATACATCCCCTTATATTTTGTACTTTTCTTTACCTAAGCATAAATTGACAAGTTAAAATTGCTCTAAGATCTTTAAAACTTAGATTTCCTGATAAAAGAATGGGACTATGATCAATGGGAATCACTCTCCCAAAGATCTGATGGATCATATTAATTACTCTGACTAGTAGTAACAGGAATTGTGTGTGTGTTGTATGTGTGTGTGTATGTATAAGACAGATGCCAATATGATATCTAAGAACTGAGTAACATTGCTAGATTTGCCATAAACATGCCAGCAGTAATATTCCCAGTTTTTTATTGAAGGCAGACAATTGCAGGCTGATTCTGTTTATTCCAACATTCTTATTTGTAATTGCAAGAATTAAAGTACTATGCACAGCTAGTGTACAAAAGAGTCAAATCTTCTTCCTCAAGGACAAGAGGCCTTATCACTGTGAAATGACACCTTCATCTGCTCTTTAATTGCCTAATCATAATAATGCTATATAAAGAATCATCCAGATACACACTGATCACTTAGTTAAACATCATCATGTTCTGTTTTGCACTTGCTGTATTAAAGGAAATATTTTAAAATTATATGTACATCATTGCTTTGGGGGTATAAATATTTTTAATCATATTTTCCAGATATCCCAGGGATCCTTTTCTTCATGAACATTACCCTGAAATTTCTTCAGAGCCTCTGAAAGTATTTAGATATTTTGTTTCCTCACTGGAACCATAAAGCAGTGTCCCTTCATTTCCTTTCTACGACACATATCTTGTACAGTGCCTGACATTTATTGGATGGTAAAAAGAAAAAGAAGGCAATAAAAGTCCTAATAGCATTAGAAGTAATAGTACCAGAAGGTGGATGAAGGAAAACATAATATCACATGTAATCTCATTTTAAAACCTTTCTTTCTCCTAGAACAGTAGCTGTCATTTCTATTTTCTGTCACCTATACCTTCTAAGGAAAGGCCTTGGTGTGTCTTCATTTTTCTGTTAGAACAACCCACATGTATTTTAGGATATCCCTTTGTTCTGAAAGCTTCACATTTCCTACCCTACTGCTGGCTAAGAACTCAGGAAGTTTGCTGTGCCGTGAAATGGAGAGGTTGTGCATTTCAATGAGGCAAACATTGTTCAGTGGGAGCCAAAAATAACAAGGAAATGCCAGGAGGAAGAGCATGACACAGATCATGGCAAATAGCTCAAGACAAATAGCAAACTCTTCAATTTGTGGTAGGCAGTTTTCTAAGAGCTGTACATGAAATAGCTCATTTAATCTTCACCAAAATAAATAATCAAAATAAGAGCCACTATATTCTCCATTTTACAGACAGGGAAATGAAAACAGTATTAAGAAACTGGCCAGGTTCACAAATGTCAGGACCCATGTGGACCTAGTCAAAGTTTCTCCCTTCATAGCACTTTCTAATCCTTTAGTCCACGGAGTTGACCAGATGTCCCTAAGACTTCAAGGACTCTTGCCCATGGGGTTGTCCTGGGGGTTCCAGGACGGTGGTGTGATGAATAAATCATTTTGCTGGCAGCTAGAACAGCAGAATTTCTTTTGTGGGACTGCATGAATTCAGGCCACTAAAACAATGCTGAATTGCTAAATCTGGGTGAATCTCACTCACATCAGACGTCATACAAGGTCAGGGCTCCTGGCTGCCAGCGATCAGTGGCTACCCTTCAGCTTGGTCAGTACTCATCTCTTTGCAGGGGGCCTCTGGGGGCTGAAGCACCTGAGGTAATGGGGGTGGCAGAGCCATCCTCTACCCAGTGAGCGCTCTGCAGCTGGTCCCCAGGGTGGACACTTGCTCCTCCCGCAGACTCATGCTCTGTTGAGTAAAAGGTTGGCTACACCTATCTTGTCCATAGGGTTTGCTGACCATCAGGTCTCCACTGTAATGGACCTTCACTCCATGTGGTGAAGTGACATTTTCTGAATAAGCCTTAAGTCATGCCTCACAAGGGATGGACCACACTATATGCTCCACCTCTGGGCCCCTCACCCAGCCTTCCTGCTGGTATTGTTGAATGGAGAGTGGGAGATCACATTGTAGAAATACAGTGACCATAGCCTCAAGAGTTTAAGAGAAGAAATGGTTGGAAGATATGCTGTTCTATTTTTAATCTATAATATGCCCAATCATAAATTCAACAATATCAAAAAACAATTATCATGCATATGTCCCTGCAAATTCTAAGCAGGACTTACAGTTGAGGTGGTCCTTGATGAAGCATGGCAATGACCTTTGAAAGACTCCAGTACTGATGGTGGCATGATGGATGATGGACCATGATGATGGACAGATGATAAATCACCTTCAGGGAATACATGGTATTAGGGATCTGCAGAGTTAAATAGTGTCTATATTGTTTCCAAATGCTATTATCCAAACAGATTATAAAAAATCTGGTTCTTCATGGTGCTCTGAGTAATAACAGAGTTTTCACTTTTTTTTTCTTTTGTAGTGATAAATACAAAATTAGCCCAGAATAGTGCAACTAGCAATAAAAACATGAAAAGATAATTCCTGGACCTGAACAGAAGGAGATGATACCTAAACTATGCAGAGTCTTCCAAAGCATTGATTGGACAACAACCAAACAAATAGGCACCTCTTTGCCACGTAGTACTCTAAATCTTCATCAATATATCACTATAAATCTTCATCAGTATATCACTATACATGTCAGATGGGCCTATTCATTTTCTAAAATCTTTTAAAAGTAAACTGTCTATATAGATAGGGATCCTGTAAAAATTATCAGCAGTCCCACATACCCCCAACACATCTCTTAACCATTATTTTAGTGGCCAAACAAAAGCACACAGTTTAGCCATGGGAAGCCCACAATGGAGAGAGCCCTGCAGTCAAAGGCAGAAGGAATGGACACATGCAGGGATGAAGAACAGGGATACTACTGCAGTCTGGTACATCTTATACATCCCCAGTCTATTTGCTTTCTTCCTGATTACCCAGCATCTTCAGACCTTTACTTCTCCAAGTTGCTTCCCTTGTCTGTTTGTACTTCTTCACTGGGTGGTGGATGTAGGGTTGTTCTCACAGTTCCAAACCTCTGGGGTACTTGTTTCAGAAGTCCTCCCCCTCCTTTCACTTTCCTCCCCTTCTCCCCTACCCTTGACTCTCCTATCTATTTCTAATTTCAATCAATATTTATTAGGTGCCTACATGTGCCAACACTGCAGTGATGAGACCAGCCACAGCTGCAACTCCTGCCTACCACAGAAGAAAGGTATTTAAAAGGTAATTACAACTCTCCCTGGGTTTACATTAGCCCTCTCTTATTAGCCCCTACCAGAAATCGTAGCTCTAGTTTGACGCTTTACATGAAGTGCCTTGAAACTTAAGTGAAAGCATAACCCATATGTTTACACTGCTAATTTCAAGGTTTAGATTGATTCCTGTCCTTATTCTGTACCAAGAGCAACATTTCCTCATTCTCATTCTCTCCATAGTAAAGAACCCATGTACGTTAAAAAAAAAAAAGAAGAAGAAGAGTAAATTTAATTATGAATCTGAACATAGTGTCACATTCATTTCAATCTTATGGAAAAGCTGGTTAAACCTCCCAAAGGATCCCTGTCTGTGTCACAACATCATCTTCCTTGTGACAGATTTCACATTTCTTTTATATCACAGGGTAATGACTAAATTGCTGCTCCGGGAAATGGTATTTGGCTAAAGGGAAAAATATTGGTGCAGGGGGAGATATTTGTGCTGTCTGAATGCCTAGGCCAATTTCTGATCTGAAGAAAAGAATACAAATTATGTAATGAATCAATATATCCCCCACACCACAGTAGGAAAAATGGGTGGGTGGGCTATTCCCAAATGAGATATACTGTAGAGGAGAATATGGTACCCACTCATGGCCATTTTCTATTATATGCATGCCACGCAATTTTTTTTTTTTAAAGAAAGAGGAAAAGGGAAAAGTGCCTTTTATGCCAAACATATATCAGATAATGACATATAATGAAATGCACATATCTTTTGGGAGAAAAAGAGAAGCTATTATATTCCTTTGAGTGGCATAATGTATCAAAGAACTAAAAGGCTCCCTTCAACACCATAATTTTCTTCAAAAACTTTCTGGAAGCATTTCACCACTGTAACATATCCCCATTAAGACTAATATTATCTATAATAATTTGGAAGACTATAGATTGAACTTTAATACAATCCTTCATATCTAGTCCCTTGCATACTGATCAGAGAACAACAACGAATTCTGCAAGCCATAACACCCACTGCCAGAACCTCATAATAGCTCCACATTTCTCTACAGACACTTCACAACTGCTGACTCTTTTCATCCATCCATTTCTATTCAGCAAATATATATGAAACACCTACTCTGTGCCAAGCCCTCTTCTAGGATTAAAGAGAAAATGATAACAAGAAGGATGAAATCTCAGGCTTTATGGAGCTTCTACTGGGAAGAGAGATAAAATTTGGAAACAAATAAATTTATGGAGCAAATACACCAAAGAAAATAAAGCAGGGGTGAGGGATGGGGAGTGATGGCTGGAGATGGGATCTACATTAGACATAATGGTCATGGAAGGCCTCTTGGGAAGGGAGCTGAGACATGGAGGATGCACAAGGCAGCCCAGTGGAGACATGGAGAAGGAGTGTCTGATGGAAGACATGGAAGACCAGGTTGCTAGGAAAGTTTGAGACCCTGTCCCACTCCCATGCCTTTATTTTGGAAAGTCATGAGAGAACATGTCCTGCCTCCATGCCTTTTATTTTTATCTGTAGCACACACCAGCCTCTGGCACCCTTCCCTTCTAACACCCTGGACCTGCAGCTTCTCTCAGAGGTCTTCTCTTGGGCTCCTGGAGCCACTCTAGGCTCAGAATTCTATGTCTCCTGAAATGAAGTGAAGACAGTGACTGATTAAGAAGTGTGAAAGCCCAGCTCTGTGATCCTGAGCGCAGAGGTCTCTGCAACAGAATTTCTGCACTTCTGAGATTCCTGCAGGACCAGAGGAGGCAAAACTTTGCCTGGAGTCACACCTTGCTTGGCTCCTTCCTCTTCCCTGGACTTGCTTCTTCTCTACACTCCCTGGTTTCTCCTGGGAGCATGTGCTCAATGACTCACCTTCATTTAAACCCTTACTGTCTGGTCTGTTTCTGGGGAAGCAGCCCTAAGTCATCCTCCACGTTATCATGAGCTCCTGAACCTACATCATACGTCATGGCACATGTGTTTCTGAGTGCTAGTTGTGGGGAAAAACACTGAGGATGATGATGATGGTAATAATGATGATGAGGAAGAAGAGGAGGATGACTTCTAGTCCCAGCTTTCTCACCATGTAATTGTGTGATCCTAAGCAAAGTCACAACCCTGGGCTTCAATTCCTTATGTATAAAATGGAGAGGCTGAATGCATGGGGACATCTGGGGAACTTTTCTTAGTACAAAATAATATGTTACATACATGTGTTGGTAGGAATGATGTACTGACATACAATCACATACATTGCACACACCTGGAGAGATAATGGCATTATACCAAATGGGACATGGAGGGATTAGTGAGTGACTGGGCCAGGAAGCAGTGTCTGCTCACTCCTGTGAGCAGTGATGAACAGCTGGTTAAGCCCAAGGTGGTGATCAAGGCAGGTTTGTTGGGAGTCAGGAGGGTTTTGGTGCAATCATGGTGGCTCTACATTGGACTTGAGTAATACTGGGAGACAGGCAACCCAATCAAGAAGGGGAAGATGAAGGATCCAAAGGAGAACACACTTAAATGTCCTCTGGATGGGAGAAGCAGAGGTGAGAGGAACCATAAATAAAACAGCCAAATGATAATCTCTACTGAGTCACTGGACGGGGACATGCTGCATAATTCCTGATACACCTGGCTAGAAAGTATCTTTCAAAGCTAACAAAAAGGGAAAGACTGAGAACAAGCAGAAAGCATCTCAACCTGACACTATGCAAAGGAAATAACTCTTTATAACAAGTTATTCAGAACTTCTTGTTGATCATTACCATAACAACCATTTTGTTGTTGTTGTTCTGTCATCCATTTGTGTCCGACTCTTTGAGATCTCATGGACTGCAGCATGCCAGGCCTCCCTGTCCCTCACCATCTCCCAGGAGTTTGCCAAGTTCACTTCCATTGCATTGGTGAAGCTGTCCAGCCCTATCATCCACTGATGTCCTCTTCTCCTTCTGCTTCAATCTTTCCCAGCATCAGGGACTTTTCCAGTCATCTGTTCACATCAGATGACCAAAATACTGGAGCTTCAGCATCAGTCCTTCCAGTGAATATTCAGGGTTGATTTCTCTTATGATTGACTGGTTTGATCTTCTTGCTATCAAAAGGACTTTCAGGTGTCTTCTCCAGCACTACAGTTCGAAGGCATAAATTCGTTGGCATTCCGTCTCCTCTACGGTCCAGCTCTCATGGAACCATATGTGACCACTGGAAAGACTATATCCTTGACTATACAGACCTTTGTCATCTGCTTTTCAGTACACCGTCTAGGTTTGTCATTGCTTTCCTGCCAAAAAGCAATCATCTTCCGATTTCATGGCTGCAGTCACAGTCCGTAGTGATTTGGAGCCCAAGAAGAGGAAATCTGTCAGTACTTTCACCTTTTCCCCTTCTATTTGCCATGAAGTGATGGGGCCAGATGCCATGATCTTAGTCTTTTTTAATATTTAATCTTAAGCCGGCTCTTTCACTCTCCTCCTTTATCCTCATCAAGAGGCTCTTTAGTTCCTCTTCACTTTCTGCCATCAGAGTGGTATTATCTGTATGTCTGAGGTTGTTGATGTTTTCCTGCCTATCTTGATTCCAGTTTATAACTCACCCAGCCCAGTATTTTCCTGATGTGCTCAGTGTATAGGCTAAACAAATGGGGTGACAGCAGACAGGCCTGTCATACTCCTTGCTTGATTTTGAACCCATCGGTTGCTTCATACAGGCTTCTAACTGTTGCTTCTTGACCTGCATACAGATTTCTTAGGAGACAGGTAAAATGATCTGGTATTCCCACCTCTCTAAGAGCTTTCCACAGTTGGTCATAATCCACACAGTCAAAGGCTTTAGCATAGTCAATGAAACAGAGATAGACATTTTACTGAAATTCCCTTGCTTTGTCAACAATCCAGTGAATGTTGGCAATTTGATCTCTAGTTCCTTTTTCTTTTCTAAACTCAGCTTGGACATCTTGAAGTTCTTGTTTCACATAATGCTGAAGCCTAGCATGCAAGATTTTAAGCATGACCTTAATTAGCATGGGAGATGAGTGCAACTGTCCAACGGTTAGCACATTCTTTGGTACACCCCTTCTTGGGAACTGGTATGAAGATCGACATTTTCGAGTCCTGTGGCCACTGCTGGGTCGTCCAGATTTTCTGACAGAATGAATGCAAAACCTTGATGGCATCATCCTTTAGGGATTTGAATAGTTCTGCTGGAATTTCATCATATCCACAAGCTTTATTAACAGCAGTGCTTCTTAAGGCCTACTTGACTTTGCACTCCAGAATGTCTGGCTCTGGGTGACTAACCACACCAACATAGTAATCTGGTTCATTAAGATCTTATACAGTTCTGTGTATTCTTTCCATCTCTTCTTGATCTCTTCAGCATCTGCTCTGTCTCTATAATTTTTATCCTTTATTGTGCCCATTTTTGGGCAGAATGCTCCCTTGATGTTTCCAACTTTGCTGATGAGATTTCTAGTCTTTCCCCTTTTGTTGTTTTCTTCTATTATTAAGCATTGTTCACTGAAGAAGGCCTTTTTGTCTCTTCTAACTATTTTTTGGAACTCATGTACTCATAGTAGTACATGGCTCATAGTACTCATAGTAAGAAGCATGGCTCATAGCTTCATTGAGTTATGCAAGCCCCTTCTCCACGACAAGACAGTGATCCTTGAGTAGGTAACGACTATTACAGTTAGAAAAAATAGATCTAAAATTAGCTGTGTGGTATCAGTGACATTACTGAGTCTCAGCTTTCCACCTCTGTAAAATGGGGAAACTATCTGCGTTTCAAAGGGACAGTCAGGTTACAGAGCTGAATAGTTGGCAGGGGTTGGGAAGGGTGTGAGGAAAGGGGAAGCAAAACATGCAATGAATGGCTCAGAATTAGCCCTATTTAAGCCCTAGCTCCCTACTCTTTGCCAGCTATGTGACCTCAGGCTAGTCACCCAACCTTGAGTCTAGTTTCCTCTACTTGAATATGAGACAACAATTGTGCGTACTTCACAAAATGATCAGAGAAGGCAATGGCACCCCACTCCAGTACTCTTGCCTGAAAAATCCCATGGATGGAGGAACCTGGTAGGCTGCAGTCAATGGGGTCGCTAAGAGTCAGACATGACTGAACGACTTCATTTTCACTTTCCACTTTCATGCATTGAAGAAGGAAATGGCAACCTCCTCCAGTGTTCTTGCCTGGAGAATCCCAGGGACAGGGGAGCCTGATGGGCTGCCATCTATGGGGTCGCACAGAGTTGGACACAACTGAAGCGACTTAGCAGCAGCAGCAGCACAAAATGATTATATGTGAGGCATTTCTGCCCAACTCGTATGTGCTCAGTACAGACCATTCCCTCTGGCCACGTCTGCCAACCAAACTTTTTCTGGAATACATAAAAGATGTCAACAAGCATCTCTTCTGGCACAGATAGCTCCTTCCCAAGGCAAAGGCTTCTCCTTTCCCATCTCATGACTGCCTCTGTCCTCACTACGAACATGATGACTGTTGCCTCTGTGTTAAACTACCAACTATGGACTTGGTTTTCTGGTTTATTTTTTTTGCCTTGTT
Source organism: Cephalophus harveyi (assembly GCA_006410635.1). Lineage (NCBI taxonomy): Eukaryota > Metazoa > Chordata > Mammalia > Artiodactyla > Bovidae > Cephalophus > Cephalophus harveyi. Next base: position 27,263 of record SJYT01045098.1, read on the forward strand.
CCTCGAGCACAGACTCTAGCACTTACTCCCTGTTCAACACACAGTGGCTGTGGATGCAAGACCCCCACCACCACACGTACTGTGCTGGGCTGCAGCCTTAGGACCCCAGAGCCAGACACACCACTCTGAAGAGGGGACAGCAGGTCCCCAGCCTTGCCCTGACTTCAGTTAAAGCAAAAATCATGACATACTTAACTCTCCTGTGCTTCCTGCATGCTTTTTCATATAATTTGATCTTGTAAGGGGAAAAAAAAGAAAATCACATCTTTACATCCCCAGGCATTTTGTGTCCTTATCTAAAATTAACACAGTTTCTACTCTGCTATTTTAGGAAATGCAGGACAACCATCACTCTTCAGACCTATTGGCTTAACTAGCCTTATGCAACAGGGATGGTGGAGGGTGTGTGCATGTGTGTTTAGTCCCTGAGTCACGTCCAACTCTTTGCAGCCCCATGGACTGCAGCAGGCCAGGCTCCTCTGTCCTCACTGTCTCCTGGGGTTTGCTCACATTCATGTCCATCAAATTGGTGATGTTTCCTAACCATCTCATCCTCTGCCATCCCCTTCGCTTTTTGCCTTCAGTCTTCCCCAGCATCAGGGTCTTTTCCAATGAGGTTCAGCCAAAACCTAAAGCTGCCAGGCTGCTCATTCTCCTCCATTTACCCACATAGTTAGCAAGTATGTGATTACTGGGTGCAGAGGTGAGTAGAAAGGACTCATGAGAAAAGGAAATGAAGCTGCGACTAAGAGAGGGAAGATGATGCCTGAGGCCAGAGTCCCCAGAAACGGTGTGAGATTGGGATTCTTGGTAAGAGAGACAGAGTGCTCAGGGGGACCTGGTCAGGAAGGAAGAGATGCAGGAGAGACCAGGGGAAGAAGGCAAGGAAAGAAATGTTTTCCGTGAAGCCTACTCTCAGCTTGACCGCATGGGGAGTTCTGACGTGTGTGGCACCCAGATCAGTCTGTCACTGGCTGAAAGCTGCCTCAAGAGACAAATCTATCCATGAAATGGAGTCACAAACATGAAGAACAGACCAGTGCTTGCCAACAGAAAGCGGCTTAAGTGAGAGACGTAGTGGGAAGGAGGTTAGCAGATGTAAGCTTTTCTATACAGGATGGACAGATAACAAGGCTCCACTGTATACCCCGGAGAACTAGATTCAATATCCTATGACAAGCCATATGGAAAAAATACAAAACAGAATATAAATAACATAAATGTAAACCATAATGCAAAAGAAGAGATAAATAATTGAATCATTTTGCTGTACAGCAGAAATTAACTATACTGCAATAAAAGTGTTAAAAATAAAAAAAGAGAAGAGCATAACCTTCAGACATTTCTAACTGGTGCAGCTCCTGGAAACCAAAGGCAATTCTCTCAGAAGAAAGGGGTGTCTGGGAGCCAATTATAGCCAACACCCCCTGCAGCCAGGAGAAGCGGCCTCATACAGGTCACAGATGGCAAAAGTAACAAAAACATCAGTGCAGTTTTTAAAAAGCCAAAGAATGTTTAAGTTCAAGGGTGAGATCTTCTACATGTATTAAAATCTCCATCACCAATATTGGTCCTTATGTGAGACAGATACTCAGTGATTAAACTAAATAGCAATGTGTTGGGGATGGAGTGAACTGGAAGAAGACCTATTTCTTAATCTCAGAGTAGGGACATCACAGTTAATAGGACATTTTGTGTTGTTCAATCAGTCATGTCTGACTCTTTGTGATCCTATGGACATAGAGCTTTTTATTTCAGGAAAAATGAAAAATTACACCTAATCAAATATGAGGATTCTGTCTTATCTTACTTTTTCTGATCTCTGGCAGTAGATAAATTGCATGGAAAGGAAGAAAATTATTGCAGTTGGTATTGAAAACGGGGGATTTCTAATTTCAACTTGGTCACCTACTGATGTCTCTTGTAGATGAGTCTCAGATGAACAGAATCTCAGCAAATTTCCAAAACAGAAATTGTATTAACTGATGCCTAACCCCTGGTATTCTTGTGTGCCTCAAATGAGTAATGACGCCCCAGAAAACAAAGCTGTGTCTTTTGAAGACAATGGACAAACCCCAAGTGCACGGGCCTGGGGGAAGGAGTCGACCGTGTGCTGATGCTATCAGAAAGCTATGACGGATGGGGGTGGTCTGGCCACAGCAGCTCGCACCACTCGCTTCAGACCATGGAACTCACCATCTCTCCTCTCATCTCCCTTCCCCTCCTGATGTCAACTCTGTCCTCATGAACTGGACTGTCTTTCCCAGTGACAGCAACTAGCCTTGACGTTTACCACCGGAGACAGAGGAATCTCCCTCCCTCGGTTCTTTGTTGTTGTTGCTCAGTTGTCTGTGACTCTTTGCAACCCCATGATCTGTACCATGCCAGGCTTCCCTGTCCCATCCCAGTCCTTCACTCTCTCACAGAGTTTGCTCAACTCATGTCCGTTGAGTCAGTAATGCCATCCAACCATCTCATCCTCTGACACTCTCTTCTCCTCCTACCTTCAATCTTTCCCAGCATCAGGGTCTTTTCCAATGAGTTGGCTCTTCACATCATGTGGCCAAAGTATTGGAGCTTCAGCTTCAGCATCAGTCCTTCCAATAACTATTCAGAGTTGATTTCCTTTAGGAGTGACTCTTTGATCTCCTTGCAGTCCAAGGGACTCTCAAGAGTCTTCTCCAACACCACAATACAAAGGCATCAATTCTTTGGCACTCAGCCTCCTTTATGGTCCAACTCTCATATCCATACATGACTACTGGACAAACCATAGCTTTGACTATATGGACCTTTGTCAGAAAAGTGACGTCTCTGTTTTTTAATATGCTGTCCCTTGGTTCTTGCAGCCTAGGACTGTTTTGATTGCACACACTCTAAACCCTGTGCAAGAGATAGCAGTGGGGGCCAGTGTTTGGCAGCCATTCTACAATGTTCACTTGAAATTGAGGAAGAAATAGTTTCCCAAAGGGAGGGCTGGTCCCAAAAGAAAGCAAAACTTCAGGGAGACCAAAGAGGAATATCAACTGAGATGCCAGGTGTGTTGTCAGAACATAGGCACTCAAGTGTCTTTTTAAATGGATTGTGTCCTTGGACACATAGATAAATCTATCAGAACATCTTCTTCAAGGACAAAATGGCAAAACTGTGATATATTTCACTAGGATGGTCGAGGATTAAAATAGACAATTTATGAGTAAAGATACTTTGTAAGATCTAATGTGCCTTCAAAAATTATAGTAAAGTATTATTATGAATTACTGTGCATTAAATACAGAGCACTTCCAAGGCACACTTGTATGTATGCTTTTTTAGATCAATTTTTAGAATAATTATTTAAAGAAAATGTTTAATCCCTGTCATCTCAAAGTTTGCAGCTGATTCCAACACTCCATGAGAACATAAAGACAGACACTCTTAGGAAACAGCCTTGACTAAAGATGGCACTACCTTTAATCCCTTGTCTCTGTAGGGATTGACACTAGGAACCATTCAAAGAAGTGTCAGTTCTACAGTTTTCTCCTTTCATTCTGAGAAATCGAAAGTGAGCCCAGCATAAAGCATTTGCAGCTGTGTTGGGAAAATGAGCTAGTCACGCCTCGGCAATTTATGACCAATTTTCCATTAATAAGAGAGAATAGAGTGTGGTTCAATCACTTTACAATCCAAACACTTGTTCTTAAGAATGGGAGAGACAGAGTACAATAGTTTTGTCCTGTCGCTGAAAGAGCATTAACTCAATATTGTGTATCTTTGAAGAAAAACATTTAGATGGCATTAAATGGTGGGAAGGTAAGTTTTGCAGGAAAATACTTATCAGTACATGCATTAGAAACACCGACCAGAGTCCACAGGTGAGAGAGGGGCATGAGGACAGGACCGGAGTAGAGGTAAGAGGGAAAATGGGGAGGAGAAGAGAGTTGGAAGTGGGCCGGGGAGTTTCAGGACAGAAGTCCAAGACCAGGTCTCGGCTAAGTGGTGAATTCCTGTAGTCAGGAGTCCAGAAGAACCACAGGTAAACTGAGGTCTAGGGGAGGCAAGAAGAAGGCAATGGCACCCCACTCCAGTACTCTTGGCTGGAAAATCCCATGGACGGAGGAGCCTGGTGGGCTGCAGTCCATGAGGTCACTAGGAGTCGGACACGACTGAGCAACTTCCCTTTCACTTTTCACTTTCATGCATTGGAGAAGGAAATGGCAACCCACTCCAGTGTTCTTGCCTGGAGAATCCCAGGGACGGGGGAGCCTGGTGGGCTGCCGTCTATGGGGTCGCACAGAGTCAGACACGACTGAAGTGACTTAGCAGCAGCAGGGGAGGCACACCTAAGAATCAGGATGGAAAACTGAAACCAGGACACACATGATGCTAAAAGCCCAGGGTGGCCAGTTTGTAAAGTTCAAGGCAAATGAAGAAGTAAAGAGACAAGACCAGGGGTCAGGGGACTGAGATAAATTCCATCCAACTGTTGTTCCAGCCAGAAACTTATAACAGATCCCTCAAGACAAGTCCTCATCAGGCTAACAAGGAAGTCAAAGCTGATTGGAAGAAGCACCATGTGCAGAAAACAAGGGCAGAAATTACTTCACAGTCTGAGGGGGGAGAGGCCAAGTCAGATTTCCCAGCTGCGTGGCTGCTTTTTGCATGGCTTCCGCTGAAGGCACTCACCTGACAGCGCCTCTGTGTCCTCCCCACGCAGCATCCTGAGCCGTGCCTGTCATAGGTTTGATTTTCTCCTAAGAGGACCTAGAGTCAAGAATGTGGGTCCCAGTTGTTTATTCGGGAGGTGAAGTGAAGGAGATCCATGAGGGATGAGGGGGAAGCTGGAAGGGGAAGGAGTTAATTAAGAGGCTATTAGTGAGCAGGTGAGCTCTGTGGGCCCCTAGTAACTGAGGAAAATCTCACCAAAGCATGAAAAGGTGGTGTGCTTCTCCATCAACTCCCATCCTCATGAATTTCTTCCATGATATGCAGCACCCTGGCACTTCCACTTCCAGACTCTCCTTAGCAAAAGAGACACCACACGAGATGGAGAAGATGCCAAAGCTGTAGGTGACGTCCAAGTAGATGAGGAGTCCAGGGCAGGGCAGAGCCCAGGGCCCACCACACAGCCCTGAGCATCTGTGAGCCCTCACTCAAAGGCTTCTCTTTAGTGAATTCCAACTTGATAACTTGGCACTGCTTACCAAGAATCATTTGGGTTTATTCCCAAACATGTTGGAGTTATCATTGCTATCGTTATTATGTAAGCAACTGAAGCTTACATAAATTAAAATATATACAACCTATGAAATATGAGTGTATAAGGAGAGAGATGAGTCAGTGAAAAATAAATCAAATTCTTCAGAACTGCTTGATGAACATGAACCTGTAAAAGTTCATGCAAACCGTCGGATTACTGTGGCTGAGAGAACTGTCAAGGACTTGGGGGGAAATTATAACAATTGAGAAAGATTTTTCAATCAGATTTCTTTGCAAGTCACTTTATTTCTTGCTCCAATGTAAAGAAACTGGAGTTGCAAACCTTAGGGGATGCATTAAGGGTGTAATTTATTAAGAGAGACCACATATAGTGCCAATTAAGAGAAAACACCTTAGCTTTACATCAAAGATTGGCAAATGAATGTCAATTTATATGTTTTACATTAAAATAAAAATGTTTAAGGCACGTATGAATCATCTTTTATGAGCTCTTGCTTTTTGTGATTTTGTTTTCACTGAATCAAGCAACTACTAGCCTAGTCTAGCACGTGTTGCAGGACACACACCTCAAATCCAACCCCAGGAAAATGCTCTGAGACTAAGGCTCCATTTCTTCCACAAAGGCGGCTTCTGCTCATGTTTAAAGGGTCCCCCACTCCATCAAAGTGCAATGTACCAGGAACAAGCGCTTCCTCAGTGGTGCAGAAATTGGGCTTAAGTGTCCAAAAGGCTAAGATCTCACTCTGGGACCTGTTTCGCGTGTGCTCAGTTCCTCAGCTGTGTCCAACTCTGCAACACAATGGATTGCACCCTGCCAAGCTCCTTTGTCCATGGAATTTTCCAGGGAAGAACACTGGAGTGGGTTGCCATTTCCTACTCCTGGGGATCTTCCCTATCCAGGGATCGAACCTGTGTTTCTTACATTTCCTGCATTGCCAGGAGGGTTCTTTACCACTGTGCCATTGTGGATCACAAAGAGTAAGAAGAGAAAGATTAATATAAAGTCAAGTGAAAGCCTTTGAGCTTAGCTACTGTGCCTCAGTCAGCCTTGTAGTTACAAGGGGCACAGCAGCATCATTTCAAGGATTAAAAGGGGAATACCAAACAAACAAACCTTTAATTTTCAGAATAAGAAAGGCATCACATTCTTAAAAAACATACGATGCAGATGTGTAAACTCCAGACACAGCCTAGAATTCTGTCTTCTGATTATTTAACACTAAAATCAGTTCAATTTCTATCACTTCGAGCCAAGAAAGTCTTGACTGATGTTGACCTGAAACAAATAGACAGCCAGATATTTCCCTGGTGGAGACGGGTTCAGCAGAGAATTGCAAATTAGGGTCTGCAATGACAGCCAGTCACAGTACAAGTCCCTCCATGGCAAGAGAAGGACCACTCTTTCATAGAGAGAAAAAGGAAGGTGAGGATACAGAACACAAGGTCCATGGCTTCTCAGGGGCTGAGTTATTGCCAGGAGAGAAGGAGTCTTTCTTCTTCTGGTTGGGCTCTGCTATTGTCACAGGATGTGAAAGCTCCCCCTTCTGGTCTCCTGACTCTATTTAATTGAGGTCTCTTGTTAATTGTTTTACACTCAGTTCAGTTCAGTTCAGTCACTCATTCATGTTCCAAATCTTTGCGACCCCTTGGACTGCAGCACGCCAGGCCTCCCTGTCCATCACCAAGTCCCGGAGTTTACTCAGATTCATGTCCATTGAGTTGGTGATGCCATCCAACCATCTCATCCTCTGCCATCCCCTTCTCCTCCTGCCTTCAGTCTTTCTCAGCATCAGGGTCTTTTCCAGTGAGTCAGTTCTTCATATCAGGTAGTCAAAGTATTGGAGTTTCAGCTTCAGCATCAGTCCTTCCAATGACTATTCAGGACTGATTTCCTTTAGGAGGAACTGGTTGGATCTCCTTGAACTCCAAGGGACTCAAGAGTCTTCTCCAACACCAAACTTCAAAAGCATCAATTCTTCAGCACTCAGCTTTCTTTATAGTCCAACTCTCACATCCATTCATGACTACTGGAAAAACCACAGCTTTGACTAGATGGATCTTTGTTAGCAAAGTAATGTCTCTGCTTTTTAATATGCCATCTAGGTTGGTCTTAGCTTTTCTTCCAAGAAGCAAGCATCTTTGAATTTCGTGGCTGTAGTCACCATCTGCAGTGATTTTGGAGCAGAAGAAAATAAAGTCTGTCACTGTTTCCTTTGTTTCCCCATCTATTTGCCATGAAGTGATGGGACCAGATGCCATGATCTTAGTTTTCTGAATGTCCAGTTTTAAGCCAACTTTTTCACTCTCCTCTTTCACTTTTATCAAGAGGCTCTTTAGTTCTTTGCTTTCTGCCATAAGGGTGATGCCATCAGCGTATCTGAGGTTATTGATAGTTCTACAGTTCAGTTCAGTTCAGTTCAGTCACTCAGTCATGTCCGACTCTTTGTGACCCCATGAATCACAGCACGCCAGGCCTCCCTGTCCATCACCAACTCCCGGAGTTCACTCACGTTCATCGAGTCAGTGATGCCATCCAGCCATCTCATCCTCCGTCATCCC
>SJYT01045105.1:4373-24990 GCA_006410635.1 Cephalophus harveyi
GTATTGCTGAAGCCTGGCTTGGAGGATTTTGAGCATTACTTTACTAGCATGTGAGATGAGTGCAATTGTGCGGTAGTTGGAGCATTCTTTGGCATTGCCTTTCTTTGGGATTGGAATGAAAACTGACCTTTTCCAGTCCTGTGGCCACTGCTGAGTTTTCCAAATTTGCTGGCAGATTGAGTGCAGCACTTTCACAGCATCATCTTTCAGGATTTGAAACAGCTCAACTGGAATTCCATCACCTCCACTAGCTTTGTTCATAGTGATGCTTTCTAAGGCCCACTTGACTTCACATTCCAAGATGTCTGGCTCTAGATTAGTGATCACATCATCATGACTATCTGGTTCATGAAGATCTTTTTTGTACAGTTCTTCCATGTATTCTTGCCATCTCTTCTTAATATCTTCTGCTTCTGTTAGGTCCATACCATTTCTGTCCTTTATCGAGCCCATCTTTGCATGAAATGTTCTCTTGGTATCTCTAATTTTCTTGAAGAGATCTCTAGTCTTTCCCAATCTGTTGTTTTCCTCTATTTCTTTGCATTGATTGCTGAAGAAGGCTTTCTTATCTCTTCTTGCTATTCTTTGGAACTCTACATTCAGATGCCTATATCTTTCCTTTTCTGCTTTGCTTTTCTCTCTTCTCTTCACAGCTATTTGTAAGGCCTCCCCAGACAGCCATTTTGCTTTTTTGCATTTCTTTTTCATGGGGATGGTCTTGATCCCTGTCTCCTGTACAATGTCACGAACCTCATTCCATAGTTCATCAGGCACTCTATCTATCAGATCTAGGCCCTTAAATCTATTTCTCACTTCCACTGTACAATCATAAGGGATTTGATTTAATTCATGCCTGAATGGTCTAGCGGTTTTCCCTACTTTCTTCAATTTAAGCCTGAATTTGGTAATAAGGAGTTCATGATATGAGCCACAGTCAGCTCCTGGTCTTCAACCACAGGAATTTGAATTGTGTGATTCCACTTATATGTAGATTTTTTTTTTTCAATAGTAAATAGAACAGCACCACACAATTCCCCGCTGGCTGGATCCAAGGATGCAGAATCCCAAGAAACACACAGGAACCATAGATAAGGAGATTGACTATAAGTCACACATGGATTTTTAACTGTGTAGAGGGTCAGCACCCCTATACTCTTCCCCAAACCCTGCCTTCCAGGTTCCGCTGAATTTCTTATTGGCCCAGGACACTCTTCCACTCCCACATTATTGCAGTCTAGGAGACAGGTAGACATTTGGAGAGAGTCAAAGAAGCAAATTCTTGGACTTTTGCATCTAAAAACCCAAGGAGCTAGCATGCATAAGAGACCTACTTGAGAAAAGAATACGCTGTTTTCCAAACCAACCAGGAGACTAGTACAATTTGCACAGGCTGTCTAGGAACCCTAGATAAGTCCAGGGTTCACCGGATAGATGAGAAAGTGGGGGACCTAGACCACTAATCCTTATAATTAAACAAAGGAGATTTGGAGCAAACCACAGGGACCAACACATAAGATCCACGGAGAGGACCAGAATGGACCTTCAGGTCTTGGCATCTGCAAGATCCCTAGAAATTAGTTGGAACATATGAGAAAGCAGAAACCATAGACTAACTGGGGAAACTTTGGATGGACAGCTATCACCCTGAATTGTCAAAAGACTTGAAAGGGAAAAAAGGAAGTTACATCTGTTGGAGACCCTAAGGGTTGGGTCTTAAAGCCATACTATTTATACATTTCTCTGACTGATTCCATCCTCTGAATCTTGCATAAGTAGTAAGGTCCAAACTAGACATCATGGCCAAGGAGCTGGCTCTAAGTCAAGCCCAAAAATCACTTCATTGTTTGCAATGTCATGTGTTGATTGCAAACCATGACTGAAAGGTCTATTTCAATCATCTGAGATGATTTAGCAATAACACACAAAATTAGCACCACAGTAGCTGATCTCATTCATCTAAGTGGCTTATGGAGTAAAATTTCACCGCTGCTGGAAGAGATTAAAATGAATGTTCAGTACATGCTGTGACTTCCTAGCATAGACAAGTGAATAACATTTAAAGTTAATAGGTATTAGCAGCAACAACAATTTTATTTTCAAACACAGCTATACCTACCTTAGAGAGAAAATGCAATATATCCAGATTTCCCTTGAGGGAAACTGACAACAGTTCATTATCAATGTACAGAATATACCATATTTGGCAGACTTCTGTTATGAGCCACCCATAGACTTCAATCCCTAGCAGAATGCACCTCAATAATTAGCACCAGAGGCTTCAAATTTCAATTCCATCTCTTCTAGTAAAAATTTAAAACTAGCTTGTATAATCCTTTTCCCACTTGTAAATTACCTAGAACAAGATTAAGAACACACTTCATTTTTTTCACTTTGATTAATACCAAAATAGAATACTTAACAACTCAATTTGCTTTGTATTGTGATAGGAATAAGCATTTCTGATTCATCACAATGACATCTCCTATTGCTGGCCCCCACGCCCCCACCCCTCCCCACCCGCTGCCAACGCCTGGGTAAAGCTTTTAGGAAATCAATTGCATCAGTTAAAAGTAAATCAGCACACCTTGACTGCTTTAACATAGTGGTCATAATTTTTTTTTTTTAATCTCTGCATTCTGCAATTGCTCCAAGGATTTGTATTATAAAACTGATTCTGATATCATAAATTCATTTTAGCATAAAGTTATTACAATAAAGTGACCCCTCTGTCAACCCTCCTCCTTATTCAGTACACCTCAAAGGTTTCTAATGTCACAGCGCTGCAGTTTAAGAATTTGCAAGATTGAATTCATATCACTGCAATCATAATGATGGAGGCTTAAAAAAAAAATCCTACCACTCAGAATAATTACTGTTTTTTCATTGACCCTGCATGTAAGAGTGATGTAATTTCCCCAAAGGAATTGTTTAAAATACTGTGCTAAAGTTCAGACCAGCTTTTTAAACCCACTTTATTATCTCCCTACATTCATTTGAGTTTGAACAAATTAAGATTCTCAAGGGGCCCTTTTCCACTTTGTTTATCCTGAAGGCCATAACTCTCATATAAAGGCTTATCGGAGGGAGATAATGACATTTTCAGAATCTAGGCAAACTTCTCTTCTCTGCCTCCCCTAAGAAACATGAAAACTTTTTAAGGGACTGGTTGGTACCGCTAAGCCAATTTATTTTTAAACCTAGGTTCTCAGAGAAGTCAAATATAAGCATGATAATATTAACCAATTTGACAAGTACCCTGGGGAAAATTTACACTCATAATTTTTTTCTAATATCTTCCAAAGAACTATTAATCTGTATGGAAAGATGCTCATACTTAAAATAAAAGCTGTTGTGACTGGATGTAGCTAAAAAGACACCACAGTCCCACCCTCATGATGCTCACAAATTTAAATGATTGTCCAATTACACAAGCAACAGCTATTAGCAGCCTTGTCAATTATTTAAAAGTCTGACAGCTTTGTTGTTCCAAAAAGAGCTATCCTATTCCCAAAAGGCCAGTCAACAGACTGGTATCATCAAAGCAGTTTAACAAAAAGTTTCATTAATCAAAATAATTCAACATGTGGTAGATGGAGATACCATACAATGGCTGAGCATTAACAGCCCAGCACCTTAAGAACATCAACGAAATGCCTTTTAGGATCTTATAGTCTGCTCAGGAAACTGGAACATTCAAGAAACAATCAGCCAGAAAAATGGAACTTTTACCATTAATAATTATCATACAGATTTTCACTGTCCAATACGGTAGCAACTAGCTACATATGGCTATTAGCACTTGAAATGCACCCAGTTCAAATTAAGATGTCCTATTAATGTAATATACACACTGGGTTTTGAAGACAGTCCCCCAAAACACCCAGGATATAAAATATCTCTTTAATAATTTTTATATTGATCATACATTAGAAAGATAATATCTTAGATAAAATGATTTAAATAAAGCATAGTAACATTAATTCCAACTTTTTGTTTTACTTTTGTAAATGTAGCTACTACAAAAGTGACTTGCATTTGTCATTGGTATTCTTTTTCTCCTAGACAGGCTGGTATAGAGGACAAGTGGCATACTGGTACTTGTGTGAAAAATTCAGAGTGGCTGGCCTTTAAAAGATGCAGAGGACTCTGAAGATGGAATTAGGAGGGGAGAAAGACATGTGCCAGAAAGATGCTGAAATATTAAATTCTAGGGGCAGAGGAGAGATTGGCCTGGAAGCACACTTGTGGGGTTTGGACATTTGAGTTGAGATAAAGTTCTGAAGTCAGGCAGAGGGAAACACACACACTTTTCCTAACTTCTCATCGTACTTCTGCTTTACAAACTCAGTGTGAGATATACCACAGGGAAGAACAAGGTAAGTTTATAACATCTTCAACGGAAAAGCAATAAGTTAAGATTCCATCTGCCATTCCTGAAAGTCATCTTTGTTAAATGATTTATCATCTCTGCCTCAAATTACCTTATGGTCCCTTAATATTACATAATTTCTAGAATTTTTAAAGTCAATGTTATCTATTGACTTTGAGAATTTCCTGCCAATAAGCATGTGAAGACTCTCACATACCAAAGAGATTGATACCACTCTAGGATCATGGCCAGCCAATCTCCAGACAAACTTCCCAGCCACTGGTTGAAGCTCCCATCTCCATACCAGCTAGTTTAAACATTAAACTCTCTTTGGATATTCTTCCCGACTCCACCTGCATTCTCATAAATGGCTTAATCCCAGTCCCATAGAGACAACTGACAAACCTACATCTAGCAAGCCTTTTCTTGCTTCCTTTCTTTGTTACACTGGTGAAGGTACCAATAGAAAGATCTTTGAATAATGATGCTTCTGCGGACCTAACCTCCTTTCTCTTTTCATCCTAAGCCAGTAGTCCTAAAACGTTTATTGTCATGTACCTGCTAAAATGATTTTGAAAAATCTTTCTAATATTTTTTCAGTTGACATCCAAAAACTACTAGATGTGGTAATTTGGTACTAGATATCATTGGCAAAGGATATAATTGCCTCTGCTTTGTAAATTTTGTAGCAACGTTAAAAAATACAACAGTTACTTCATTCTTTTAAATATGTCCAATGTTTAAAATGTGTGAAATCACTAGTGATTTTATTCCCACCTTCATCCAGTTAAAAAAAATACATGGATAAACTCTTCTTAAACATCAGAAATTGCTATAACATTCTTTTCAGTCTTGGAACTTATTATTCTGTTCTATTGTGCCAGCAAAATTTCAGTCCAATGTGATATATTTTATGCTTGAAAGTCTTTTATTGATCACCTTATCATACATCTCTACAAAAAAATATGTTGGTAAATTTAATTTTTTTAATATCCTGGAACCACAAGTTTGTAAGTGATAACATTTTTCTTCTGGATTGAATTCTCATTAAATTACCATTACATGCAATTGATAAACACAATGGAACATATTTTATATTTTGACATATTTATTAATTATATCAAACAGCATTTATATGGAACTATTAATTAATTAAAATAAAGTTTTTTTCAATTATTCCATGGGTCCATGGACAATATAACGTATTGCCAGAATTAGACAATGTTCTACATCAGATTTGTTTTTCATTTTTCATGGAAGTGCTTAGAACATTATTTACATAAATAGGTAGATAGAAATGGAAGGATTTTATTACAACAATGTCACTCAATTTTTTAAACTCCTGAGTTAAATGCCAAAAACCAAATAGTCACCTAGCATTCAAAATGATTTTTGATAATCTATCAGCTGACATTTCTATTAGGCATTCCTTTCATTTCATGAAAGGCAAAAAAAAAAAAAAAATACTGGAGTTACAAAAGAATTTATACCCTTTTTTACCCATTTGGGTTAGTCACTTTCTCCATATAAATGCTATTGCTTTCACATGGGGCTCACAGAGGCCCCAGGAAGAGTGAGGATGAAGAAGGAATTGCAGGTCTGCCGTTCTTTTGTCAACGGGAGAACCCTGTGAAAGGAGATGGATGTAGGAAGAATCTCCTTGACCATAGAAGGATTCTCAGAACACTGATCTTAGGAAGACAACATATGGAACTTGAGGACCTAACAACTGGATTCCCTTAAAATTACACTATATGTGTGCCCACAGAAGCCTTGGAGTCTTTATGTAGCACAGGTACCTCAGTTAGAAGACCACAGTTGTAGGCCTTTCACTGATTCCCGTAACTTCACCTACAATATGCCTAAATGCTGATAACTTTCAAACATACCTCTGGTTAGTCTACATTCTTGAGATTCAGAACCACCCACCTACTGACCTACTGGCCATTCTACCTCATCAGCATTTCCTAACCCTATCCACTTGCCTTTATCCCCAACACCCACCCCAATCCTTGCCCAAGAAAGCCACCACGCTTTCTTACCTGGATGCTGTATTAACACCCTCCCTCCCTCATCTCCCTCCATCCAGGTTTATTTCCGTCTCACTCATTCTCCACACTACAGCTAGAATAGTTCAAAGCAGGGGCTGTCAGCCTCCAGGATCTACTGCCTGATGATCTGAGGTGGAACTGATGTAATAATAAGAGAAGCAAAGTGCACAATAAATGTAATGTGCTTGAATCATATCCCAAGGCCACCCTCCTACCCCCAGTCCCTGGAAAATTGTCTTCCATAAAACTGGTCCCTAGTGCCAAAAAAGGTTGGGAACCACTGGTTAAAAGGATAAAAAAAAAACTGGATCACATTCTGACCCTCCTTAAAATCTTTAGAGGCATCCCAGCATTTAGATTCAAGCACAAACGCTGGGAAAGACTGAAGTCAGGAGGAGAAGGGGACGACAGAGGATGAGATGGTTGGATGGCATCACTGACTCTGATGGACATGAGTTTGAGCAAGCTGCAGGAGTTGATGATGGACAAGGAAGCCTGGTGTGCTGCAGTCCATGGGGTTGCAAAGAGTCAGACATGACTAAGTGACTGAACTGAACAAACTCCTTTGTTAATTATGCACAAAGTAATCCAAACCCATTCTCAATCCACCTCCTGAGCATATCTCTGCCACTTTTCCTAACACTCTAAGCTCCAGCCAGTCTGGAGCCAGTTTCCATTTTCCAAAGGCTCCAGGACCTAAACCTACACACATGCTCTTTCCTCTGTCCTCTTTGCCTGACTCCTACTTAAATGAAAGCTAGTCTAAATTGTAACTTCTTCCAAGAGGCCTTCCCTGATCTCCATGGGGAGAACCCTCACAGATGAATGCTCTTGGTACTCTTAATTCCTCTAAGCTGCATATATCACATGTCATTGGAGCAACCTGTTCAATGCTTCATTTCACCTTGAAATTTTCAACTTTATACTGCAAGAACTGTATCTACCTTCTATACCTAGTACTGAGCCTGAAATATCTTCTATATCTAGTACTGAGCCTGAAATATTATGAGTGCTACATAAATGGTTGGTCAATAAGACATCTACTTATTAATTCATAACCATAATTTTATTATAGGTATAGTCATCATTCCTTGACCCAATTATTTGTATGTAATTCTCCTTTATTTCATGAAGGCAAGTTCAGAGTTCCTTTCTGATGACTCAAAAAAAAAAGCATCAAATAGTCCAAAGTGACTAAATACAGAGATCTAAGCACCAAGAATTTGCCTGTCTATTGTGTCAAAGATGTTGTTAGGGAAAAAGCCAGTTTTCTTGAGAGGACCCTGATTGTAGCTTTCACCACTATCCCATTTAGATATAATCATGTCAGTCATCCACATGGACCCAGGTAGGAATATTATTGATTTAAAGGTTTTTCTTCCTTGATTGCTCTACCAAGACATAAAACAGAAGTTATTAATTTCTGTCAAATTTCCATATGCTATATTCATGTCTGCCTTGCCTCCTATATATAAAGTCTTTGTGTAATAACATTCATTATTTTTATCTGCACGCTCACAGTAATTGACTATTAAGTATTTCAAATTTCTTTTGTACAGTAAAAACGAGCCAAAACAAATGTATAATTGGCTTTAATAAAACAAATGAGTGCATTGCAAAAAGCATTGTGTTTGCTAAGAATACAGTTAAATTGTATTCTTTAGCAGTGTTTGCCGTATTAAACCACCCATTATGATTGCCTTTATGGATAGCATCTTTCATATAAAGTAGTGCAATATGATAAGCCAACTGCTGCTAAATGATCGATTTCATTTATGTAGCCAGATGAAGGGATGTCTTTCATATGAACACTGTAAGGCATAAGACAGTCATCAAGGGAATTCTCTGATAATCAATAAGCATGTCATGAAAATAACCTTCCTCTTAACCAGTTCCTTGGTGTGTACTCATGGACTCACTGGTATATATGTAGTTACTGAGGACCTAATATCTATACAACCTTTCTCAGGTTTAATGCCTTCGTGCTTTCTGTACTGTACTCTCTCCTAGGTAGTTTTGTGAATTCTATTTTTGAGTCAGGTTGCCCAAAAGATTTTTTAAGTATAAGATCTCCCACAAAAGTTAGAGAATACTGAGCTCCCGGCATTTTTTTCCCCAGACCTTTCCATCGCCCTCTTTCCTCATACCCACAAAGATATAATCATTTTGTCATTTTTCAAGTTCTAAACCTCACTGTTATATTTTTCATTTTCCATATTGTGCTGCCAATCCTTACCACTTACTCTGTGTCACCCGGGCATCACAGTAATCATCTTACAATCTGGATCATTTTTATCCTTTCTTTTCACATCATTGGCACCAAATAGAATCAACACTTGGCAAACAGTCATCTATTCATTCTGTTCACAAATACCTATCGAAAACACACTATGTACTATGCACAAGCACTGTGCCAGGAACTGGGGTAAAACAGGGACCAGAGGAGGCTTTGGTTTTATCCTTGAGGGCTTCCAGCCTAGCAGACAAGACATCCAACAAACCTGCAAATACACATAATTAGAGATTATAAGTGTTATTAAGAAAACTAAAATAGTTCTGGGCTGGAGAATAATAATGACAGGAAGAGCGACTCTTGTCAGAAGGTTAGAGGGAGGAAAGCCTCTTGGAATAAACTACATTTAATCTGAGATCTAAAAAAAATGAAATCCCAGTAGCAAACTAGATAGAGGAACACAATGAGGTAGGGATGACAGACCAACGAACCTTCTTGCCCATAGGAAAGAGGCCACAGTTCATCCAAGCAGCAAAATTAGATTTAACTTTAAAAAAGAAAGCACTTTTGGCTGAAGAATGAATGAAAGGTGGCAAGACTGGGACTGGGGGCAGTTTGGGGACTGCAGCAGTGATTCAAGTCAGAGACTGCATGATGTGGCTTAGAAAATTGATGACAGTGATGGGCAGTAATAGATGGTTCTGAGATACATAGAAAGTGAAAGCTATAGATCTGGGGGTAAATTGGATGTGAAAGGTGAAAGGGACAAAGTAAGGATGACTCTCAGTGTTTTTCTCAAACAACTGGGTATGTGGTGGTGGTCCTTATGGAGGCAAGGCAGACTGAAAGAGGGACAAATCTGGAGGAGGACAAAATTCAAGATTGCATTTCAGACAGGGGAAACTTGACAAGCCTGTAAGACAATCAACTGGACATGTCAACATGGCAGTTGGAGACAGTGTGAAACTCATGGTTACAGAGTGAAATCTGTAAGAAAGAAAGTGTAGGGAAACAAGAGGGGAGAGTGTCCCACATTTCATGGGCAGGAACACCAAATTTTGTAACAGAGGAGTGAAAAATCATCAAGGGAGAGAAAAAAAAAAAAAAACAGAAAAAAAAAGTTCAAAGTTAAAAAAATTAAAATGAGATTGTAATTCAGGAAGGGAGTAGTACTCCAGAGAATCCAGTGCTGAGTGAACTCTCAGATCAAAGAGAGCAAAGATGAGGCCACTGAATTGGGCCAAGTGAAGGTCATTTGTGACCTTGAGAAGAGCAGTTTCAGCTGAGTGTTCAGTTAAACAAGAATGGAGGTGAAGTGTTAGAATTTGTGTAGACAATTATTTTAAAGAAGGGTGATTATCAAGAAAACAAGAATGGAGCAAATGATTGAGAAGAATAGGGGACCCAAGCTTTTCAGTCTGATTTTACCCACTTAATGAGGCAAGGTGAAGGGAGAAGGCAGAGAAGAAAGGCCTGCAGAAGGAAGAAAATCAGAGCAAGAGTCCAGTGGGAAATAAAAGCACTGGAGTTGACAGAAGGAGGGATGCTGTGTGCTGTGTGTAGTTGTGGAGACTCTTGGGGACTCATAGAGTCTCTTTGAGACCCCATGCATGGTAGCCTGCCAGGCTTCTCTGCCCATGGAATTCTCCAAGCAAGAATACTGGAGTGGGTTGCCGTTTCCTCCTCCAGGGGATCTTCCCAACCTAGGGACTGAACCTGCGTCTTCTGCATCTCCTGCATTAGCCGCTGGATTCTTTTCCACTGCGCCACCTGGGAAGCCCCAGAAGGTGGGATATTTCCCCTATAATACTAAGAAAGACATATGTAAGTGAGCGTATAGATTTGGTAGTATGAAGATAAATAAGTGTCTCCCTGATGGCTTCTGTCTTCTCAATGAGGTTAGAAGCACAAAAGATGCGTGAAATGTTCTAAGAGATTTGAGGAGGGCAGGTGATAGGAAAGTGGGAAAGTGAGTCTGCTAGAGAAATGCAGTAATGGAGCAGTGGAGCAGCAATGGACTATTTGAGGTTTGTGATCATGCATTTAAAAATAAAGTTATACCAGGCTGCCCTCCTACGTGTTCTTTTAATCTAGGAATAATCAACTGCTTGGACACTGGGAAGGAGACAGTGAATGGCATATTCATAGGATCAGAATTTTTCTCAAGATTAATAACAGAGGGAGGAAGGTAAAAAAAGTTGAGGGATGTTTCAGGAAAGGTATTTGGGTACACAGCCATGGACCCTCAACTGGATAAGGAGGAAAATGAAGAGAGTACAATGGAGGTGATGGGTGGACTGTGAGAATGTATTCAAACAAGAGATGCTTGCTTCAAAAGGTAGAGGAACCAAGCTGGATGAGTGGATGGATGTTATAGACACTGAGGAAATAATACTGACAGGGTTCAGGGAGGGGAATAAGACTATGAAAATTAGGAGCTAAAACTTCCAATGAATGAAGATGGGTGACCAGACGATCAGTAACAGATGACAGCACAGACTTGGGGTGAAAGCGGTCTGTGTATTTGGTGTAACACTCAAAGGATCAGGGGTTTTGATGTAGAGAAAGGGAAAGCTCAGTCTAAAAACAGTAAGACAGAACAAGAGGAAAACAACCCCATGCCTCCCCATGCCTTTCTTTAAAAAAAAACTGTTTTGGTCTTTGTATAGAAACAGGAATTTATTTGCCACAAAGGATGATCCTACCATACCTCTGCTGGAATCAGGACATGGCCTCCTCTTTCCTGATTCTGTGTTTGGCCCCAAAGCTGTCTCTCCTGTTTTTGAGGTACTTAGCCTGAGTGAAAAAGCAGTTTCCGCTTGATGGGGCTAAAATAGACCACCTTCAGACTTCAAATGACTGTGTACCCTACACAGGATGAATTCTGATCTTACAGATCAACCACAGGACTCCTTAAAAGGCAGATTTGCAGACAGTCCTTCCTTTACTATACATTTTTCTCTTAGTAAACATAATGATAAAATACCCAATGTCCATCCACATTGATATAAATATTTCTTGCCATATTGTACCAACAGTTGGGTTTAGGAAACTATGTCTTTCCACTTGGTAGCCTATCATAAAGATTTTCCAGCAACATTAAATCTTTTCTGCAACACAATATTAACAAATGCATTGTATTACATTGGATAAATCAGCTGAGATATAGTTAAGCAATGTGCTTTCATTATATGTCTAGGTTGTTTCCAAATTTGATATAATAAATAAAGCTGTAATAAACAACTATAGGCATAAATCTTTGAAGACATCTCTAATTATCATTGCCTATAATCAATCCCTTGAAGTAGTATAATGTAGTAACAGAAAATGGATGCTTTCATGGTTTTTGAGACATATCATCCAATCATCTTCAAAGAAAGTTTGTACAAGTAGCATCTAAGGCTTCCCTTGTACCTTGTCAAGCTTTTCAATATTATTTGTATTCTTTCTTTTTTTTTCTGTAATATGTATTTTTAAATTTTTATTGAAATATAGTTGATTTACAATGTTGTATTAGTTTCAGATGTACAGTAAAGTGATTCAGTTATACATATATATTCATATATATTCTTATTTTATATTCTTTTCTATTATAGGTTATAACAAGATACTGACTGTAGTTCCCTGTGCTATACAGTAGGTCTTTATTGGTTATCTGTCTTATACATAGTAGTGTGTATATTTTAATCCCAAACTCAATTTACCCCTCTCCCTCCCACCCTTTAGTAACCATAAATTTGTTTTCTATGTCTATGAGTCTAATTCTGTTTTATAAATAACCGTATTTGTGTCCTTTTTTTAGATTCCACATATAAGCAATATCATAAGCTTTTGCACAGCAAAGGAAACCATAAACAAAACAAAAAGCCTATAGAATGGGAGAAAATATTTGCAAATAATGTGACTGACAAGGGATTAATCTCCAAAATATACGAACAGCTCATATAGCTCACTATAAAAAAAAAAAAAAAAATTAAAAAATGGGCAGAAGACCTAAATAGACATTTCTCCAAAGAGTATACACAGATGAACAAAAGGCATATGAAAAGACATTAGACATGAGAAATGTAAATCAAAACTATAATGAGCTACCACCTCACACCAGTTAGAACAGCCACCATCAAAATGTCTACAAATAATAAATACTAGAGAGCGCGTAGAGAAAAAAGGAACCCTCCTACACTGTTGGTGGGAATGTAAGTTGGTACAGCCACTATGGAGAAGGGTATGGGCGCATATATCTGAAGAAAAACATAATTTGAAAATATACATGCACTCCGAAGGCAGTGGCACCCCACTCCAGTACTCTTGCCTGGAAAATCCCATGGATGGAGGAGCCTGGTGGGCTGCAGTCCATGGGGTCGCTAAGTCAGACATGACTGAGCGACTTCACTTTCACCTTTCGCTTTCATGCATTGGAGAAGGAAATGGCAACCCACTCCAGTGTTCTTGCCTGGAGAATCCCAGGGACGGGGGAGCCTGGTGGGCTGCCGTCTATGGGGTCACACAGAGTCGGACACGACTGAAGCGACTTAGCAATAGCTACATTCATTGCTGAGCTACTTACAATAGCCAGGAAATGGAAGCAACCTATTGTCCAGTGACACTTAGGTTATGAGTGAATTAAGAAGACACGATATATATATGCAATGGAACCCTATTCAACCATAAATAAGAATGAAATAATGCCATCTGTAGCAACATGGACGGACCTAGAAATTTTCATACTAAGTGAAGTAAGCCAGAGAGAGAAAGACAAAGACATGATGCGTTTCTTTATTTTAGTAGATCAATAATGTAAGGACCCAAAAGGAAGGGTCTTGTTCATAAGTCAGTCTCCATTCCAGAACCTGGAAGGCTGACGTGACTTTCCTTTCCAACACAGAGTAGGGAATCTCTCCTGTACTCACCCTAAGATGCCTTTCTCTAGCTTCTCCCTGCTCCTGTATCCTGAATGTTAATTATCTTCCCTGATGTCTTTTTAACTTTGCACAAAATCCCCCCAAAGCTCCCTGGATTAAATTTAAATGCCTTCACAATTTTTATTTCCTGTTTATTGACTTGCTTAGACCCTATCGCTAACCTCCTAGATCCAAGTCATGATTAGCTTGCTTCCCAAGCTCTCCAAATCCCCCACTCCTATCAAATTTAATTTCTGGTAAACACAAGCTCCCAGGTAAACACAAATTTCTATCATTTCATCTTCTTCTATTGTTTCTCATTATCTCTTTTATTGTTTTCCCAATTTCCTTTGTCTCTTCCTTCTTCCTCATAACTGGTATCACTTTGATTTGTTAGGTATTTTTTCCAGACCTCATCACTGAATCTCTTTCCATTTCAGATTTATTGTGCTAAAGTTCTTCAAACTATAGTTTCTTTCCTAGTTATTTCAAACCCTTGATAATAAAGGGAATGCTCTATATTTGTCAAGTTCAAAAATAACTTTCCCCACTGGCTATTGCTTTCAGTAGAACAGTATTACTATACAAAACACAGGAATAAAAAGAACAAAGAACCAATACTGCAAATTGTAATATCCTACCCGTTCTGGATACATGGCAAGCCTTTTGCATGTGGTATGTTTTATAGCTTCAAAAGAAAGGGGTCTATCTCCGGATGGGGTCTTATTCGTGAAAGTCTGACAGTGGCCCCACTTGGGAAGTTAGAACTTCATCTATTGTAATTTTCTCTTTTCCAATTTGTAGGAAAAAGAAATATTTCCATGGCACAATTCAAGGATAACATATTACCTAAAAACAAACAAAAAAAAACCCACTACTTTAATAAGGGAAAACAGATGTATCCATCAAGCAATAAATTATTTTGCTTTATCATTCAAAAAATGCATAACATGTTTATCAAAATTATAGACTTTATTCTTTACAATTTTCTTATTTTTTATGCATAAAATAAATAGGCCTCTTCTTTGTCTAACCAAGAGCTTATACAATATGGAAGATATGGAACCTACATACCCCAACACATCTACCTTGAGAACAGGTTGCAGATTCCCTTCCAAGTATTTTTTTTTTTTTTTACCTCTAGTCTCAGTCAGAACCCCAAGACCAGTCAGCAGCGTCTCTGCCCCTTTCCCTTGCTATCATCTTTCAGCACTGCCCCAGCTAAACATCTTTAGGCACCAATCACTTCTCTCATTCTCATCTTCTTAAGGCTCATTCCTTCCTTCTTGTTCCTACTGATTCTTTCCATAGCTAATGCCTGTCCAGTCCTTTCCTCTGGGCCCTTTGGAAACACCCTGCTTCTTGCCACACCCTCACATTCTTGTCTTTTCAAGCTCATGTTAGGGTGCTGATTCTTCCTTACCCTAAATGGACTCTGCTTTCTGAGGATTTGTTTTTTTCTATTTAGTGGGAGCCTGCTCATTTTCTCGCACCCATCCACAAGCATTCTTGAGTAGTTTTCTCTGCCATTTCTGAACCGTGACTTCTCCACCCTGTCCCACACTTCTTCTCAGAGGCACATGGCATCTGCCTATCCCATCCCAGCCCCATCACCTCATTACTGTGATCCTGTGACCAATCTCACAGCTAATGAGGGTGTTGGCATCCATCTTTCTCTAGTTCACAGCTCTGCCATCTATCTGAACGCTTCTCTGACAGCCCATCCTGATGAAAGGTTGTTGTTGAACGAAAAGACGCCGGGATTCTTGGCCTCCGGAGGAGAAGAATTCAATCTGGGGTCATAGACGAGGCTTGATTGCTCAGAGCTTTTGTGTAATAAAGTTTTATTAAAGTATAAAGGAGACAGAGAAAGCTTCTGACATAGGCATCAGAAGGGGACAGAAAGAGTACCCCCTGCTAGTCTTCAGCTGGATGCTATATAGTCACTAGCATTAATGAAAGAAAGGAATGTCTTAAAACTCAGAATGGCACCAGGCCCCTCACCCATAAGATGCATTTGGGGATAATTTTGGCACCAAATAGTTCATCCTGGGCCATAAAATGATTACTTGAATCTTGTAGAAGAACAGATTACCATACAAATAGTTTCGTTGGGCTTCCCTGGTGGCTCAGAGGTTAAAGCGTCTGCCTCCAATGCGGGAGACCTGGGTTCGATCCCTGGGTCGGGAAGATCCTCTGGAGAAGGAAATGGCAACCCACTCCAGCATACTTGCCTGGAGAATCCCATGGACGGAGGAGCCTGGTAGGCTACAGTCCATGGGGTCGCAAAGAGTCGGACACGACTGAGCGACTTCACCTACCTACCTACCTACCTACATAGATTAGGGAAACAATATCTGAGTATAACATACTGGTTTGTCAAGTAGGTTCTGAGCCATTAGGCGGAACCACTTGAAGACAGAGTTTGGGGTAAAATGCATAGTACATTAGCATAGCTTAAGACAAACATTTCCATAAGAAAAAATGCGTTGGTTATCTCAAGGTTTGAGAATAGTTAACTTCAGGTGAAACCAGGTGTCATTATGGCAACACAGTATTTTAAGAGAAACCCCCTTTTAAATTTGTATAGAGAAGAAAAAAAAATATCGCTAGTTTCCTCCTGCCGCTTAAGAGAGAAAAATGTCTGACTCTTGCAGGCTATTTCCTCCGTTTGGAGACCCCTGGCCTTCCTGCCTGTTACCCTCTCACTGACAGCCACTGTTGGATACTGTGGCTACCCACCTCCATCATCCCACACTGTGAGTTCAGACTCTCAACACGGGCATTCCCCTCTCGTTCTTGCACCTTTACCCTTACTACTACGGCTTGGGGTGTAGTCTTCAATTACACTGTCTTTTATAACATTGATATTAAGCATCTGACTTTTTCTCCATCTGAATGAACAGTTCCTTGAAGCCAAGAATAACACTTCATATTTTTGATGCGTCCATTCCATCACTAAACACATTTTACTCTCTGTGTGTAGCACAGTGTTTCATGAAATGCATTAGAACAGGGTCAACAAATGGGCCCACAGACCAAACCTGGCACACTGCCTGTTTGCAAAGGACTCACAGGCTAAGAGGTGGCTGTGATAACGAATGAACCAGGTGGTCCGGTGATAAAGAATCCACCTGCCGATGCAGGAGATGCAGGAAACATGGGTTTGATCCCTCAGTTGGGAAGATCCTCTGGAGGAAGCCAGAGCAACCCACTCCAATATTCTTGCCTGGGAAATCCCACGGATAGAGGAGCCTGGTGAGCTACAGTCCATGGGGTTGAAAAGAGTAGGACACGACTGAGTGACTGAGCATGTATGCACAGCTAAGGATATATTTTTTTTATATATTTCTAATTGATTGCAAGGGGAAAAAAAGAAAAGAAGAATATTCATGACCTGTGAAATTATCTGAAATTTAAACTTCAGCATATCATAAATAAAGTTACATTGGAACACAGCCATGCTTATTGACATATGTATTGTCTATAGTTGTTTTCACATCACAACAGAAGTTAAGGAAGTAGTTGAAATATTTACAAAGCTCGAAATATTTACTATTTGACTCTTTACAGAAAGTTTGCTGATCTCTGCATTAGAAAGTTGAAGCAACTGAATTAAACTCACTGGATTATTGAAATATTCACCCCAAATATCTCTCCCTCAAAACAAAACAAAACAAAAATCACACCAAAAGAAAAAAAAAAAAAACTCAAAAATAAGTAAAGAAAAAAAGAAAAAGAAATGATGACTTCTCTTAGAGTCCCCAGTTGCAACACTGTCCATGACATAATCTGATTCTGTGAGATCACAAAGCAATCTGAATTCAGGAGAGAGGGTCATGTCCCTGGATCATTTTGCACCAAAGTCTCCCTAAACGGGAAGCAGTGAGAGCACCCTCCATTTTCTTTACCTAGACAATCCATACTGAAATTAATGTGAGAAGACATAAAAGAGCTGTGCTTCCAGCTGTTGAAACCCATGTTGTACAGAAGGAATATGAATCATGGATTGGAAACAATGAGGCTTCTTTTCTAATTAATCATTTTCATGTACTTGTCTCACTGCAGCATAGAGATCAGTGGGGGGAGGAGGGGGAAATGACCCAAAAGAATGGAAACTTCCATAGCTGCCTTCTTCTCCTGCAACACTATGAATTAATGAAAGTTAAAGCCAGTGGTGTCTTTGCACCACTGTTAAAGCACAGAGATGCTTTGATCAAATGATGGGAAATGCAAAACCTGGAGACCTGACTCAGTAGTTAATAAAGTGCTGCCTTTACCCCCCCGTAACATCTGTACTTGTCCAGCCATGGCCACATAGGTGCCAACGCACTAACTCAATCGGCTTCCTACCTGAAGTCTCAGCTTAATTAGGACCATTTATCAAAATGACACCTGTTTTGGAGGCCAGATCAAATTGATTGCTGTTGTTCGGGCTGGATCTCCACAAATGCTGTTAAGTACCTATTTTTAGAGCAAAAGATGGGTAAATATTCATCTCAAAAATGGTAGTAAATACACTATGTTGACAAGAAAAAATATACCTGATACATGAAGAACATCCATACTTTAAGAGGAAAGCTGTATTTTTACTCTTGCACTGAACTTGCAAAATGTGGGATTCTGCAAAATCAATGTTTCACAGCTTTTCTTTCGAAGAGATTGGCTAAAAACATTTCTGGCTTATATCAAGATAAAGGGACTAATTCCAACAACCAGAGATTTAACTAAACACAATGTTAAATATAATAAAAATATTTATGCAGCACACTAGCCAGATAACAGAGAAGGCGATGGCACCCCACTCCAGTGCTCTTGTCTGGAAAATCCCATGGATGGAGGAGCCTGCTAGGCTGCAGTCCATGGGGTCGCGAAGAGTCAGACACGACTGAGCGACTTCATTTTCACTTTTCATTTTCATGCACTGGAGAAGGAAATGGAAACCCACTCCAGTGTTCTTGCCTGGAGAATCCCAGGGACGGGGGAGCCTGGTGGGCTGCCGTCTATGGGGTCACATAGAGTTGGACACTGAAGTGACTTAGCAGCAGCAGCAGCCAGATAAAGTTACAATGGGGCACCAAGAAGCCACTGACTGTCTACAGATTAATCAATTAATCTAAACGATGTCAAGATGAGTTGGCTCCTACAGTAATATCCATTGCTAAAAGGCTTTACCTGTGATGTACCTGGCAAAGATATCATTTCCTATCTTAGCTTAATATTTCATTTTACTCTCTGCATGTGCCATAAATATGTATTCATACCAAGGTGTGTACCACAAATTACGGCCTCCAAGCACATAACTGTGCCATTGTATTTCTCTTAAGTAGGAAAATACACTCTATATGACAAATTTTGAAACTATAACATGTGTTGTTTAATTTAAATGGTACATGTTCAAGAAAGAGTTCACTTTTTTTTTTACCAAAATAAAAATCACAGCAACAAAACATAAGATAGTGTAATGTCTTCATTTCTTCATCTAAATTCTGAAACTGTTCAAGGTAGTTCCCCTCTGAAACAGATATAAAAACCAGCTGTTACTTGTTTTTAAATGCTTGAAAATCTTTAACTTAGTCCATCAAATCCATTTTTAAGTGTCTCATTCCCTCTTCAGTTCAGTTCAGTCACTCAGTCGTGTCCAACTCTTTGCAATCCCATGAACCACAGCACGCCAGGCCTCCCTGTCCATCACCAACTCCCAGAGTCCACCCAAACCCATGTCCATTGAGTCAGTGATGCCATCCAATCATCTCATCCTCTGCCATCCCCTTGTCCTCCTGTCTTCAATCTTTCCCAGCATCAGGGTCTTTTCAAATGAGTCAGCTCTTAGCATCAGGTGACCAAAGTATTGGAGTTTCAGCTTCAACATCACTCCTTCCAATGAACACCCAGGACTGATCTCCTTTAGGATGGACTGGTTGGATCTCCTTGCAGTCCAAGGGACTCTCAAGAGTCTTCTCCAACACCACAGTTCAAAAGCATCAATTCATCCTTCACCGAAGTGACACTTCTGGTTGTGTCTTCACTTAAACCTCATGCCCAGGATGAGGGAGGGTGAAACAGAAGCCCAGAGACTCAACCAAAAGGGACTTACCAAGATCAGCCCGGTAGCGGCAAGACAAATTTTATAAGACATTATCTCAGGATTAGCCACAGTTAATGATTCCATGCTTATAAAGTACTTCTTTGCTCTTTTAATTTTTCCCCAGCTGAAATACATTTTCTCTTATTTCTTAAATTTTAAGATACTTAATGAAAGTGAAAGTCGCTCAGTCATGTCTGAATCTTTGTGACCCCATGGACTATACAATACATGGAATACTCCAGGCCAGAATATTGGAGTGGGTGGCCTTTCCCTTCTCCAGGGGATTTTCCCAACCTAGGGATCAAACCCAGGTCTCCCGCATTGCAGGCGGATTCTTTACCAGCTGAGCCACCGGGGAAGCCCGAGATACTTGGTAGTCACTTAATAATAGTATCACAATAATATATAACTAACATATAAGTTTCCAAATAGGAAAAGGAGTATGTCAAGGCTGTATATTGTCACCCTGCTTATTTAACTTCTATGCAGAGTACATCATGAGAAACGCTGGACTGGAAGAAGCACAAGCTGGAATCAATATTGCCGGGAGAAATATCAATAACCTCAGATATGCAGATGACACCACCCTTATGGCAGAAAGTGAAGAGAAACTCAAAAGCCTCTTGATGAAAGTGAAAGAGGAGAGCGAAAAAGTTGGCCTAAAGCTCAACATTCAGAAAACGAAGATCATGTCATCCGGTCCCATCACTTCATGGGAAATAGATGGGGAAACAGTGGAAACAGTGTCAGACTTTATTTTTTTGGGCTCCAAAATCACTGCAGATGGTGACTGCAACCATAAAATTAAAAGACGCTTACTCCTTGGAAGAAAAGTTATGTCCAACCTAGATAGTATGTTCAAAAGCAGAGACATTACTTTGCCGACTAAGGTCCGTCTAGTCAAGGCTATGGTTTTTCCTGTGGTCATGTATGGATGTGAGAGTTGGACTGTGAAGAAGGCTGAGCACCGAAGAA
>SJYT01045105.1:25353-121993 GCA_006410635.1 Cephalophus harveyi
CTAAAGCTGAAACTCCAGTACTTTGGCCACCTCATGTGAGGAGTTGACTCATTGGAAAAGACTCTGATGCTGGAAGGGATTGGGGTCAGGAGGAGAAGGGGACGACCGAGGATGAGATGGCTGGATGGCATCACGGACTCGATGGACATGAGTCTGAGTGAACTCCGAGAGATGGTGATGAACAGGGAGGCCTGGCGTGCTGCGATTCACGGGGTCGCAAAAAGTCGGACACGACTGAGCGGCTGAACTGAACTGAACGTATAAGTAAATATATAAGTAAAATAATTTAAAATATAAAAATAATGTATAAGTAAAAATGACACAATAATAATTTTGGTTGTTCACAAAGACATGAAAACAAACAAACAAACAAAAAACTGGGTAAATAGAATTTCCAGGCAAAGAGCTAATAAGAAAGAAACCAATCAATCTATAAGCTGATCACTTATTAAAAACAGGAAAATGAAGTTATTTTAATGAAATGTTCTATCAATGATGTACTCATGCAACTAGGAATGGATGTGTAAGAACATTAAGATATATTGCTTTGCCTTTTCCAATATTACTTCTTGCATTAAAAAAATTAAAGGTGGATACATCTAACATAATTATCGAAAATAATCTTATCTATGCAGTGAGGAAAGCATTAAAAAGTACTGATGTTCATTTCCAGTAAAAATGTGCCACTTTTCGAAGAAACGTGACTTTCAGAATATTGAAGTCTGCTGCTTTTTAATTTGTGGACTTTGGAAATTATTCGATAATTCAGAAAGAGTTCCAAGTCCCAGAATAAACTCATTGTTTGCACCTCCTAGTGGAGATAATCTGTAATGACAGCATCAGTGTTCCCACTAGGCATGCCCCCAGGATGATTTAATTAGGCCAAACTCAATTGGGTGCCCGTTTACTTCTTAAACGGCCTTGTATATGGGTATACTTGTCAGGTACAAGCAATTAAATCTCCTGTCTACACAGGATGCCTGTGATCAAAATTCACATCGTAAGCTCCTAAAATACTTATGATGCTTGGAGGAAATGTTTCATTCCTAGTGACTCCCTCAGTTGCCGACTTACAAGCTAATATATTGCTGTGCATAAACCATGCATTCAACTTCAGAATAATTCAATTACCCTTTAGAAAAAATTAAATGCACTTCCAGTAATAAGGCAAACATGCTCCACTTAAACAAACGTAAAAGTTTGCCCAAATTATTTAAGAATGGCCTAAAAGAAATCTAAGAAATGGATGACTGGATGATGGAGAAGATATTCATCTCTAGCGAGTATAAGATTCTCACCAGAATACCCCTCTAGGAAGATCACTAGTCTAGGGAAATTGTTTTGTGAAACAATTACCTGGCCCTGCAACCTTGGGTTAAGCTAACCCTATCTGGTTATCTTTAACTCTGTATTCTTTTATCCTAAAACAAAGATAATTTATATTCCACCTAGAACAAAAGACTGTGAACATATATAAAAATGCAAACTTTTCTTCTTAATTTTGAATATATGTCAAACATTTAATCCCATGTTTCTCATGTTAAAATTTAGTGCAAACCTCAAAGTTTCACTCTTCCTTGTCCAAACCAGCAGTGCTCACAGTTATGGGGCTCTGGAGTCTCATTTGCCATCGTTAGCCTTCAGAACCACAGTGTAACTGAAAGCATCATAGAAGCCAATATCCTGACATGGAAATCAGAACATCTTGAAAACCCACAGGTAACATGTAAAAGGAGCTAATGAGTGTGTCTCTAGGATACACAGCTTGCTGCTGTTAGGCTGACTCATGCTCTTAGGTATTCAGTTAATTTATACTCTGGGGAAAAAAAAAAAGGGTTGGGGAGAAGAGAGGAGAGGGGAGGGGAAAAGAAAGAAGAATGAAAATAATTGGACTATGCTGCCTGTAATTATATAGGGAAAGGAAATGTGTTAGTCACTCAGTCGTGCCCAACTCTTTGCGACCCCGTGGTCTGTAGCCATCCATGCTTCTCTGTCCATGGATTTCTCCAGGCAAGTACAATGGAGTAGCTAGCCATTCCCTTCGCCAGGGGATCTTCCCGACCCAGGGATCGAACCCAGGTCTCCCATATTGCAAAGAGGGAGGGAAGCTCCCAGAGGGAAGCTCTGAACCACCAGGGAAGCTTATATAGGGAACTAGCTTCCATCTGAAAGACAGAGTGGAGTCTTTGGACTAGGTATACAAAGGTAGCATTTTTTTTTTTTTTTTTTTACCTTCTATGGTAGCAGCTATTAGGGTCAGTTATATGACTATTACCCATATATCCATTACATATACACTATTGTAGTGTATATGTTATTGTAACATTTGAACCACCTTCTTCCCTCTTTAACCATCCCCAAGTTAGACACAAATAAAGGAATAACTTAAATTTTCTTTTTTTTTAATTTAAAGGTTTTCCCGCCTGAATTCATTCCAGAAAGAACATCCAAGGGGTTATTTTGTGACACCACAAAGTATAGGTATTTCGTCCTGAAAGCAATTGCTCTGGGTCCATTCATGAATGTCAATACTGGAGATGATTCTGGGATTCAGCCCCAAAATGAGGCATCAGAAAGATGTTCCATGTACCTCAACCTGCTAGCACCAATGTGGAAATTAACTGAATGGTGGTAGGGGTGGGTTTGAGCCACAGTACGGGCAGCCCTATTGCAAAAGGCACTGCAACAGACTGTCTTGTTCTAAAGTTGGGTGCCGTTCTGAGCAGTGCAATAAGGATGACTACACGCCATCACCTGGGCAACAGGGCATCCGCTGAACAGCCGCTTTTGATGACAAAAGAAAGGGTCTCTCCATCGCTACTTCCCTTCTCCGACTTCACTCATGATTCATCTCATTCTTGTCCTGGCTGGATTTCACACCTAACATACTAACACATGGCATCTGGTCCCATCACTTCATGGGAAATAGATGGGGAAACAGTGGAAACAGTGTCAGACTTTATTTTTGGGGGCTCCAAAATCGCTGCTGATGGTGACTGCAGCCATGAAATTAGAAGACGCTTACTCCTTGGAAGAAAAGTTATGTCCAACCTAGATAGCATTTTCAAAAGCAGAGACATTACTTTGCCAACAAAGGTCCGTCTAGTCAAGGCTATGGTTTTTCCTGTGGTCATGTATGGATGTGAGAGTTGGACTGTGAAGAAGGCTGAGTGCCGAAGAATTGATGCCTTTGAACTGTGGTGTTGGAGAAGACTCTTGAGAGTCCCTTGGACTGCAAGGAGATCCAACCAGTCCATTCTGAAGGAGATCAACTCTGGGATTTCTTTGGAAGGAATGATGCTAAAGCTGAAACTCCAGTACTTTGGCCACCTCATGCGAAGAGTTGACTCATTGGAAAAGACTCTGATGCTGGGAAGGATTGGGGGCAGGAGGAGAAGGGGACGACCGAGGATGAGATGGCTGGATGGCATCACGGACTCGATGGATGTGAGTCTGAGTGAACTCTGGGAGATGGTGATGAACAGGGAGGCCTGGCGTGCTGCGATTCATGGGGTCGCAAAGAGTCGGACACGACTGAGCGACTGAACTGAACTGAACTGATACTAACACAAAAAATTCAACCAGGAAAAAACTTTTTCTTTGAAGAAATAAAACATTTCAAAACAATTCTAGCTTACAACAATAAGTGGCTACTTAACATGTAAAAACATCCTACAGATCATAAACAAATACTCGGGACTATTACCTGGTTACTTTCTATTTCTAAACCAAAACACAGCACACCTTCAATTCTGCCACTTCAAGATGTAACGGTGTCACAGAAGCTCCTATTTGAGGAGGGTTGACACCTTTTACCAAATTCATATCCATAAACCTACTGAAACAGATACACAAGAAGAAGTACAGGAAGAGATGTCCCCTCTGCAAAAGAATTCTAACATTAAATTGTGCGAGCTACACCGGTCAGAGGGGCCACCATCCAAAAATCTACAAACAATACATGCTGTAGAGGTTGTGGAGAAAAGGGAACCCTCTTACACTGTTGCTGGGAATATAAACTGATACAGCCACCATGGAGAACAGTATAGAGATTCCTTTAAAAACCTAGAAATAAAACTATCATATATGACTCAGCAGTGCCACTGGTGGGCACAGTGCCCTGAGAAAACTGCAATTCTAATAGACATATGCAGCCCGCTGTTCACTGCAGCACTGTTTACAACAGTTAGAACATGGAAGCAACCTCGATGTCCATTGACAGATGAAGGGATAAAGAGGCTTTGGTGCATAGACACAATGGAATATTACTCAGCCATAAAAAGGAATGAATGTGAGTCTATTCTAGTGAGGTGGATGAAACTAGAGCCCGTTACATAGAAAAAAATGTCAGAAAGAGAAAAACAAATATTATATATTAACACATATACATGGAATCTAGAAAAATGGTACTGATGAACCTATTTGTAGGGCAGCTGTACAGATGCAGATGTAGAGAAGAGACTTGTGGAGATGGGGTGGTGGGGGAAGGAGAGAGTGGGACAAATTGAGAGTAGCATTGGAAAACATACATTACCATATGTAAAATAGATATCCAGTGGGAATTTGCCGTATGATGTAGGGAGCTCAAGCCAGGGCTTTGTGATGCCGTCTATGGGGTCACACAGAGTCGGACAGGACTGAAGCGACTTAGCAGCAGCAGCAGCATAAGGGTGGGAGAAGGAAGTGGCAACCCACTCCAGTGTTCTTGCCTGGAGAATCCCAGGGACGGGGGAGCCTGGCAGGCTGCTGTCTATGGGGTTGCACAGAGTCGGACACAACTGAAGCGACTTAGCAGCAGCAGCAGCAGAGGGGTGGGATGGGTGGGAGATGGAAGGGAGGCTTAAGTGGAAGGGGACATATACATACTGTGTATACCAACAAACGATTCATGTTGATACATGACAGAAACCAACACAACATTGTAAAGCAATTATCCTCCAATTAAAAAAAAACTTAATTAAAAAAAGTGTGTGAGCTAAAACATGCTTTCAGATAAATGAGAAATTTCTGAAAAGAATGGATAGAAAACCATGATATGAGGTCTCAAGTTTTAAGCTGCTTAATTATTCACCTAAAATTCACTAACAGACACAACAGTTCTCTACAAATACATTCATTTTGATTATTCCATTACTGATTCAGTCACTGGGACACTTACTAGATGTTAGGCCTGAATAAAACACTCCTGTTTAAACGTGAGTGCTCTAAGAATGAAATCCTCCAGGAATGAGGAAAAAATAACTAAGCCCGTTTACCTGGTAGGAGTTCAGTGGGCAATTTTCATTAAAAATATCTAGGCACGGGTGTCAGCTATCACTGATCTTGTTAACTTCTGGCTTAGATATTGACCTTGGTTCAGCTATTTTGCCTCTGGTTTTCTCTGAGCTTTACTACAATACGTGCTTTAATTTCCTGTGTTATTAATCTTCAGCCCAGGGAAAATGAAGCTGATGTACCATAAGAAATGTTGCTCATCACCTTTCCACACCGACATCTGTAGCATCTTCTAAGGCCGGGAAATTATTAAAGTCCATTTCAAGACCATTACTCCTTTGTCTTAGATGATTTGTGCCTCGTTAGAATGGAAATCAATTTATTCCCTGTTACACCATAAAGTGCTAAGAGGAAAATCATATTTACTTCAGCACCTCCAGATTGTCTTAGGAAGTTTTAAATAAGGATTTGAGATTGGTGTTTTACGGTTGCCCATGGAAAAATAATCTTGATTTTATCCCATCATGCTGTCAATTTCACCATCTGTATTTCAGAATTTGAGGAATTTTAAAGTGGATGTGCTACAGTTTACTGTGCAACCATCTAGAATCAATTATAAAATTAAGAATAACAATTTATTATCCTAAAAGGAAAATTTCATATTATAACTAATGTTGGTTTTTTTTCCATCTTGAGGGAGAAACACAGGTTTGAACTGCACAGGTACACTTAGATGTGAATTTTTTCACTAGTAAATACTAGAGTACCGCACGATCCATGGTTGGTGGACTCTGTGGATAAGGGACAGATACGAGGAATCTCAGATAACAAGACCCAACATTAAGTTATACTCAGAATTTTGACTGTGTGGAGAGTCGGTAGTCTTAATCCCTCAGGTTCAAGGGTCAACTGTAATCACTGTTTTCAATCACCATGCTAAATAGACAAATAGCTGAATATAAGGGACTGTGTCAAATCAACTTTGTATCCATCACTCCCAGTACCTCCAATCTGCTAGGTTGCTTACATCTTACAACCTGTTGATAAAAACTCCCAGGTGTCTGGAGTTCTAGGCAGACAGATGTCTATGGTCGCTTTCCCTCTGGCCCATGAGATTTTTGGAACCACCTCTTACCTTGCTCGGAGAAGGCAATGGCACCCCACTCCAGTACTCTTGCCTGGAAAATCCCATGGATGGAGGAGCCTGGTAGGCTGCAGTCCATGGGGCCGCTAAGAGTCGGATATGACTAAGCAACTTCACTTTCACTTTTCATTTTCATGCATTGGAGAAGGAAATGGCAACCCACTCCAGTGTTCTTGCCTGGAGAATCCCAGGGACGTGGGAGCCTGGTGGGCTGCCGTCTATGGGGTCGCACAGAGTCAGACACGACTGAAGTGACTCAGCTTAGCTTAACTTAGCTTACCTTGCTAGACCCTGAGCCACAGTTACCCAGGCCACTTCTCGCTAACAGCACCATATCTCCTCAGCTGCTGCCTGCTAAATGAATTCTGTTTAGTGCATTCACCTGAGTCCGTTCCTCCAGATTCTAACTCCCACCATAATACTGCGGTTCAGCGGAAGGTGGATAACAAACTCACTTGATGACTTGAATTTATTGGTAGCTATCATGAGCATTGTTCTTTGTGTCTGGAACACTGTACTACTTATGACCCTCACAATTCCTATCTTGAACTCTATAGATGAGACTGAACCATGAGCAATGAAACCAATAAGTACCAATTCCAGCGAGTAGTGATCACCTAACAAGGTTCCAGGATTGATAGCACTTTGCCCTGACCACGATCTTAGTAAGGGTCATATTTGCCCCACACAAAAAGAAGGTAATTTGATTATTATTTCCCCCAAAGGCTTTCCCTGACCCTAACTGCTTTCCAATCAATCAAAAGGGAAGGGTGTCACTAACAGCTTTCAATGAACAAAGCAGCACCTATTTTCTTCAATTGAAAAAATAAGTTTTTGTTTTGTTTTATGGTGGGGGAGGGCAGGAGGAGGATTTGAGACACAGGCAAGCCAAAGCTTCTTATTAGCTATTGCTGTCTGTTCATTTCATTCTAACATATAATAATATTTAAAACATTCCAATGTTAAAATATTTTAAATTAAGCATATGGGTCAGGATTGTAGCAGGCACTAGAAGAAGCCCTCAGGTCCAGTGATGTGAGGGAGGCTGAGGAAAGGGATTTCTTACAGAGATGAGGCAGGAGATGGGACAAACAGAGAAAGCACAGGGGCTGCACTGTCCTGAGACCCATAACTTCTGGGTAGTCACCTCCACTAGACTGAAGGGAAGGAGATGCATTGGTTACGGCCACTGGAGTGAAAGGAAGCGTGGAGAGGGCTGACTGATGGGCACTGTGGCCTTGGATCAAGGGGCACGGGCATGACAATCCATGACAACCCTTGACTTCACTCTTCTCCCTTCTCCATCTCTTCCTGATGCTCCCCACTGGCCAGATTCACCAGTAAGCCAGAGGCAAGGAATGCCTTGATGTGGGATGCACAGGTCAGCTTCCCAGGTGTCGTGGGCCAGATGTGTGTCCCCACCCCAATCCATATGTGAAGCCCTAACTCCCAGTGCGATGGCATTTGGAGATGGGGTGTCGGGGAAGTAAATAGCATTGGATGAGGTTGAGAGCAGTGTCCTCACTATGGGATTATTGCTCTTATGAGAGGAAACATTAGAGAGTCTGGTCTCTCTCCACACACATGCACCAAGAAAAGGTCATATGAACACACCTCAAGAAGGCTGCCGTCCGCAAGCTAGGAAAAGAGCTCCTACCCGACACCAAACCCTGCTGGACCCTGATTGTGGACTTTTCAGACTCCAGAACTGTGAGAAACTAAATCTCTGTTGTTTACCCCACCCAGTCTACTTTATTTTGCTAAGCAGCCCAAGATGACTAATGCACCAAGAGACTAAGCAGGTGGAAAAAGGCAGGCAGGGACTCTGAGAGGCAAGCAGACAAGACTCATTGTGCACAGATGGGTTTTATAAATTAAAAGCTATCAACAGCATCACTCAGAGAATGGGCTGGTTGATACTTAAATGATTCACTCAGATAATATCTCATTGCTCATGTATTCTGTATTGAGTTTCTTTTAGCTACTTAAAGATAGAAGGCTTCCTCCAATTTTTTTTGGCTAGTTTGTAAATATCATTAATGGCTAAGCAAAACTTTTAAAGGAGTTGACAAAACAAATGCTCGCTTGTACTCTAGTATTATTATAGTTTTAAGATTTTTTTTTTTTTTTTTTGATGTTTAATTTCTTTTCTGGGAGGGATTGGGGGCAGGAGGAGAAGGGGACGACCGAGGATGAGATGACTGGATGGCATCATGGACTCAATGGACGTGAGTCTGAGTGAACTCCGGGAGATGGTGATGAACAGGGAGGCCTGGCGTGCTGCGATTCATGGGGTCGCAAACAGTCGGACACGACTGAGCGACTGAACTGAACTGAACTGAACTGAATTTCTTTTCATGATACTAGTGGTTTGCAGTGAACTGTCATGGTTATAGTAACAATATGTTTACCCTGAACAGAAGGCTTCAACCCTGAGGCATGAAAAATAGGAAAATCATGACATTGTCAGAACACATTAATGTCGACAATTACAAGATTAAATTCATGAAGTCAGTGTAACAGCCTTAAAGTTTTACATCATATGACTTAGTTTTCTAATACATGAATTTACAGAATCCCTGGGCTAGATGAAATGTCACAGGTTTATTAGGGGATATAAAATCACAAGAAGGGAAAGAAGTTAAAATAAAGTTTCAATGAAGCTATTTTTCTTTAAGATAAAGTGTCTGCACAGAGCAGATTGTCACAAACAACCTCACTAGCTGAAATAAGCCGCCGGTTTAGAGGAAGAGAAAATCACCACTGTTTCTAATTAAAGCTCTTTGAGAGGCAGAAACGAATAAAGGTGACTTTAGATGCCGGAAGGAGAACTCCTCTACCTTGCACCCTTACAAAATGCATCTTACTTTACAACTTAAAAGCTAAGAAAACAAACTAGAAAATTTAAAGCTTTAGTGATGTTTTAAAATCATCTACTTAAAAAGGTCTTTCAAAGTATTTTCCTTTCAGATGATCTTTTGCAAGAATTTTAAAAATGCATTTATTATTATGTTTAGTATCTGGAAAAGGATGACAAATGAGATTTATTAAGCAACCACTATGTATCGAATTCCACATTGTCTGCTTTATATACATCATCTCATCCAAAAACCACCCTCCCAGATAGACATTATTTTCTTTATCTCATAAAGTCATCTGCAGTCTGCTTTGTCTATCTCCAATTTGCCAGAATCTAATTTTTAAAAAATGTATGGCACTTAAGTGGCATCAATAGATGTTTTTGGAATGAATAAATGAATATATGAATGATGCTACTGGAATTTAAGAATCTACCTACGCTAATATGAACTGCCTCCACTATTCACATCTGCCTCCACTATTCACTCTGGCATATTTTATCAACGTGCCATGTTGAAAGAACAGAGTTCAAATTATAGTTACAGGAAATAATGACCACAAAGTTGTGTTCTCAGGAAACACAACCTCTATCACACAGCAATTCTTTCATGTTATTTAGATGATGTTCTACCTTTAAAATATGGTCACAAGGATGATAAAACTACACTGGAAGTTAAAATGGATAAGAGAGAAGGAAGGAATGATGTCAAGAATCCAACAGGACAATTATCCAAGGTGGGAACCTTAAGCAGAGGTAAAAGAGAATAAAACCACCTCTGAGCCAGGTAAAGCATCTGAGATCTGAAAACATACACTTTTATGTAAGGATTTTAGTGTAGGCAGACTATTCAAGGGGGAGGGGGTAAACAGGAACCTTCCAGGGCTCATGGCTGGTCCCTAGGGCACCTTCGTGTGAAAAGCTGCAGCCCTTAAAGGGAAAGCTTGGGGAGTCATTGGGGCTTTTCTGGGAAAAGAAAATGGCACACCAGACTCAGCCACGAGCAACAGTTCTGGGCTCGTCACTAAAATTCTCTCCTGTGAAGCAGCATGGGCTGGGGACTGGGGGGAAAAACAAAACTCGTGACAAAGACTATTCCTGCCGGGCTTCCCTGGTGACTCAGTGGTAAAGAATCTGCCTGCAGTGCAGGAGACCCAGGTTCGATCCCTGGGTCAGGAAGATTCCCTGGAGGAGGGCACGTCACCCGTTCCAGTATTCTTCCCTGGAGAATCCCATGGACAGAGGAGCCTGGTGGGCTACAGTCCAGGGGGTCATGCAGAGCTGGACGTGACTCAGGGACTTCACCACCACCACCACTGTTCCTGCCAAGAGAGCCAGAACTGAGATGAAGAAAGAGGGGAGCATATTCAAGCCTGGTTTAGCACCATCTGTCAAGTGATGGACAGCAGCAAATAACACCAGACAGCACAAGACAAAAGCACTCAGAAGCTCCAGAGTCCACAGTCCTTTCCTCACCAGATGCCTTCCTAATGAAGTGGGACCAGGCTGCCTTTCTTCCTTGCAGTCTCCATCACTGGCCAGTTCCTGACTAATGCTTTTAAACATACTCCTAATGCTCATTGTCTCCCCACAAGGCAACAAATGATCAGGGTATCTAATATTCAGGAAAACTGGCATGTTCCCAGAGGAAATGTGAGGTCCTAGAAATAGCCAGGTTAGTAGAGAGAAAGACATCCTACAAAGTTATCCTTGGTCACATCTCGTTCCTTGGTCCTTCCAGATCCTGCCGGGTCTCTCCACCCTGCCCTCTGTCCTGGAGGCTCACCTGTGTGGACTACAGTAAGAAGCACCCTTCCCCTGGCTCCCACTTGGACTTGGCAGGTGGGGAACCCTGGAGGGACACTCAGGAAAGGGGAGCAGAGAGAGGTCTGGGGATCTATTCTCCTGACCCCATTCCTGCGGGGTCCCCTCGGCTGTTGTGTCCCTCCCCTGACAGTCATTGGTCCTCTCAAGCTGCTTACTCTTCTCTGATCTCAGTAACCTCTTTCTTCTCAGCCCTCCACCTTCCCTCGCCAGCTTCTTATCACAGTGGACACTGAGATGGTGAACAGCCTGGGGACTGCCAGATTCAGATGATCTGAATCCCCAGATTATCCATGGCTCTTCTATCCTATATTTTTTTTTTTTTTGCTTTTTTTTTTTTAATTTCTTGGTGGCTTCCCTGATGGCTCAGACAGTAAAGCATCTGCCTGCAATTGCAGGAGACCCAGGTTCAATCCCTGGGTCAGGAAGATACCCTGGAGAAGGCAATGGCAACCCACTCCAGTACTCTTGCCTGGAAAATCCCATGGATGGAAGAGCTTGGTAGGCTACAATCCAAGGGGTTGCAAAGAGTCAGGCACGACTGAGTTTCACTTTTATTTCTTACTTTGACTTTTTATTGGGAGATAATTGCTGTACAAGATTGTGCTGGTTTCTGCCACACATCAACATGAATCAGCCACACATACGTCCCCTCCCTCTGCCACACATCAACATGAATCAGTACACATAGGTCCCCTCCCTCTTGAAACTCCCTCCCACCTCCCACCCCATCCCAGCCCTCTAGGTTGTCACAGTGCACTGGGTTGAGCTCCCTGGGTCACAGAGCAAATGCCCACCGGCGATCTATCTTACATGGTAATGTGTATGTTTCCATGCTACCCTCTCAATCCATCCTACCTTCTCCCTCCCACACTGTGTCTACCCGTCTGTTCTCTGCGTCTGCGTCTCCACTGCTGCCCAGAAAGTAGGTTCATCGGTACCATCTTTCTAGAATCCATATGGAAATTGTGGTACACATATACAACAGAATGTTACTCAGCTTGAAAAAAGAATTCATTTGAGTTAGTGCTGATGAGGTGGATGAACCTAGAGCCTATTGTACAGAGTGAAGAATGACAAATATTGTATATTAACACACGCATATCCTGTACCTTTTTAATGAGTCGTTTCATAAATAAATTCATCTTGAATTATTTTGACAGCACCATCCCCTTCATAGCTTTTCTACTGAGACCTTGACTTACATAAATGTATTCATTTTTTCAACAAATATTTATTAAATACCTACTGTGTGGCAGGCATTATTGTATCTGCTGGAAATTCAGTGGTAAATAAAATGAGCAAAGAAATAGAAATATGTACATGCATGAGGTGAGGTGAAGTCACTCAGTCGTGTCCGACTCTTTGTGACCCCGTGGACTGTAACCTACTAGGCTTCTCCGCCCATGGGATTCTCCAGGCAAGAATACTGGAGTGGATTGCCATTTCCTTCTCCAGGGGATCTTCCCGACCCAGGGATCGAACCCGGGTCTCCCACATCAGAGGCAGACGCTTTAACCTCTGAGCCACCAGGGAAGCCACACATTCACAAATATAGGTACACACGCAAACATGCACACATTGTGTCTCTGCAATATAGCATAGCTATTAACAGTACAGACTCTGAAGTTAAACTACCTGGTTTCCAAGTTCTGCACTGCTCTTGACCACTGTAACAGTCTGTGAGAATCTGCTTAACCTCTCTGCGCCTCTGTTTATTCATGTGTAAAATAAACATAGATTGTGGTTCTTCAGTCACCAATCATGTCTGATTCTTTTCAACCCCGTGGACGGCAGCACGCCAGGCTTCCCTGCCATTCACTATCTCCCAGGGTTTGCCCAGACTCATGTCCATTGAGTCAATGATGCCATCCAACCATCTCATCCTCTGTCACTCCCTTCTCCTGCCCTCAATCTTTCCCAGCATCAGGGTCTTTTCATAGATATATAGATAACAGGAGCTACTTCCTTAGATTGCTGAGAGGATTGAGTAAAATAATACAAGTGAAGTCCCTAGTGATAAGTCCTCAATAAACCAGGAATAAACACAAACATTTTTTATTGTCTCCTGGAGCTTTCCTTCTGATGGAGAGAGACAGACAATAGAAATAGTCTTGGATATACTATAAACAGGCTATGGTGACTCCAAGCACTGTGCTTTAATTTTTCAAGATTGTTTTCTCATTCATCGAGTGAAGAAAATAAACTCGATCTTGCAGTTTGTGTAAGAGTTAAATTAGATTGCATAACTAAAACACCAAGTACAGTATGTCACTCAAAAAATGCTCTTCTTCTGTCTCTTTACTTAATCCGGACCCCTTGCTTCTTAGACTAGAGACAGTCTTCAAAACCAGCTTCTCCTGGCCTAACCCGGGAAAACAGCCGCCTTCAGTGTTGCTCCCCGACTCCCTGCAATGGCACTGGATGGGGAAGGGTCTAGAAACACATCCTGGCCTTCAGGGGAGCCCAGAATTTGAGAGAAGACACGGTGGAGACACCGATGACTGTAGGCAGACGGGACTCCAAGGGAGACAGAAAACCAGGCTGTTCGTGCTTCTTGCGTATTATTTTCCTTCACCTTTTGTTTTCCCTTTTTTTTTTTAAAGCTAATTCCCCTTTTTAACCTGTTTCATCCTCCTCAGAAAAAAAAATAGACCATCTATGCTCAGGCCAGGACAATAAAGAGTGAGAAAGAAAGAAGGGTGGGGATAGAGGCAAACTTGAAATCTTTCTAAGAGGAGCTGTTGCCAGATTGTATCTGCCTCCCCCCACCAATCATCTCTCCCCCTTGCACTCTATCAGGATAAAGCATTTGCTCACAAAGGAAACATCTAAAGTAAATGTGGTAACACATCAGCTTGTGTTAATCGTGTTGAGTCATGGGTGTCTTATATTATTTTCTGTACTTCTTTGTATTGATATATATGAAGTATTGTAAACATTAAGACAAAATACCCTTGGAAAAGAATCAGAATTTTCAACAAACTGTGAGCACAATAATATGTCTGTAATTATTATGTAACAGTAAGGGAAAAGGAAAGAAACCTTAAGTGATCAATATTTAGGCTTAGAGAATCACGGTGCACCCATTCAGTGGAATACTATGCAGTCATTAGAAGAATTAAGTTAGCCCTGTAGGTTCTATGGAAAAAGTACAGCAAAAAAATTTATATGCAATGTGCTGGGCTTAGTCGCTCAGTCATGTCCGACTCTTTGCAACCCCATGGACAATACAATTTGCTAAAATGTCAGTAGGGATTGCCCAGAAATTGCACGATAATACACAATAATTGCACAATAATGATAAAAAACATTGACTTATTACTATATAGTAGATTTTATTTCATGTTGCTTATCTATGCTAACTTATTTATTTCTCAAAACAACTCTGATTAAATACTCCTATTACCCCCATTTTATGGATGAGAAAATTGACAAGTTAAGGAATTTGTCAAAGGTTATACAACCAGCAAGCAGCAGAAATGGGACTTGAACCCAGGCAGTCAGTTCTGGGAGGATGCTTTTATCCACTCTGCCACACTACCTCCCATAAACAGGCTGATAATAGCAGTACCTACCAACTGCTAAAGGCAGCACTGATCTCACAACAAACCTGTGGGTAGGTAATATCAACCTCAATAAAAAGACGGAGAACTCGGCATTAGAGTGGGTTAAGTGATACATCCAAAGACACAAGAACTGAGAAATCAAATCTCACTCCATAGCTCAGGTCCTAATCATGACACTCTATGTTAATTCCTCTTTCCACTATTTGCTAAATCTTCTACAGTATGGATATACATTACCTTGATAAAAAAAAAAAAAAAAAGAACAAAAGAAGTCCAAAAGGAAAGCTACTTTTAACCAGAAAACAATTTAAACTACAAAGTATCAATAATATAACATTTTAGATAAAAACACAAAATTTAAACTTATTTTACAGCTTTCTTTTATGTCTTTTTTAATATTCATTTCTTGCATTACCATAAAAGAGCATACACAATTTTATGTCACCAAGAAATCATTCCGACTGGTAACACTTGGGAAAGGCAACATTTCTTTATATGATCAGTTGGATAAACCGACTGCCATCGGCAGTTCGCATCTAGAATTCAATTTAATGAAATGACCAATGATTTTCTCTCCAAGCTATCCAAGTTGTGTCTCATTACCCATTAAGAACCAAGAATTACTAATCACTGGGTGAACAGAAAGCCATACATAGGCATATGAAACATCATAAAACAGAGCCCCATTTCTTTGGGGAATACTGCTTGTACACAGCATCACAAATTGGACAAAACAGGCCCATGATATTTATAAGCTGCTGTTGTGATGCAGTCACAAAGAAAGGGAGGATCTGACGAGCAAACTGCCTTTATTACATCCTGTGTGTGTCTGTTAGTCCTTCGGTCGTGTCTGACTCTTGGTGCCCCCATGGATTGTAGCCCATCAGGCTGTTCTATCCATGGGATTCTCCAGGCAAGAATACTGGAGTGAGTAGCCATTCCTTCTCCAGGGGATCTTCCCAACCAGGGATTGAACCTGGGTCTCTGGCATTGCAGGCAGATTCTTTACCATCTGAGCCACCACATCCTTATCCAGTCCTGAAACCTTGCTCTATCTCTGAGCACCCATTCCATCCATGAGGTGGAGTGGAGGTGAGGGAAGGGAAGGGGATTAGATACAATTTTGTCGAACTACATTCAGGCTGGCACCAAATATCTGTTATAGCCCAGCTCGCATTCTAGCATCACATCTCTCTTTTTTTCTCAGAATTCAGTTGTATTTCAAGAGTCTAAACCTCAAATTCTTCACTTTGCTCCTTAAGGTATAATGCTCCACTTCACTTACCTTCATATATAAGCCTCTTTGCCTGGTTTTCTGTTTAAGATTTTGGAGATAAATATTTCTATTCTTTGTCAGTCTCCTATTTGTGCTAACTGGTCAGACAGTCAGGTCACAATCTACTCAGGGCTCCAGGCTCAGTTATATTCTGACCAGTTCTGTGCCCTCAATAATTTACCTCCACAGTGTTTAGTTCAGTTCAGTTCAGTCACTCAGTCGTGTCTGACTCTTTGCGACCCCATGAATCGCAGCACGCCAGGCCTCCCTGTTCATCACCATCTCTCGGAGTTCACTCAGACTCACGTCCATTGAGTCCGTGATGTCATCTAGCCATCTCATCCTCGGTCGTCTCCTTCTCCTCCTGACCCCAATCCCTCCCAGCATCAGAGTCTTTTCCAGTGAGTCAACTCTTCGCATGAGGTGGCCA
This sequence comes from Cephalophus harveyi, assembly GCA_006410635.1. Classification (NCBI taxonomy): domain Eukaryota; kingdom Metazoa; phylum Chordata; class Mammalia; order Artiodactyla; family Bovidae; genus Cephalophus; species Cephalophus harveyi. The sequence goes on from SJYT01045105.1 coordinate 41,668, forward strand.
AAGTACTGCAGTTTCAGCTTTAGCATCATTCCTTCCAAAGAAATCCCAGGGTTGATCTCCTTCAGAATGGACTTGTTGGATCTCCTTGCAGTCCAAGGGACTCTCAAGAGTCTTCTCCAACACCACAGTTCAAAAGCATCACACCTTTAAAATAATGGTTTGTGGGGATAAGTAGCCCACCTTAGAGGCTAACCTAGTTAATACAGTCTCTATAAGCAATAAAGCTTCTTTGAACATTGCAATGTTACCAAAATGCAAGTCCCTGCACTTGATGCACAGTGAGGCCAAACAACAACCAAAATGTCAGAGTTTGGAGCAGAGAATGGTTTACTGCAGGGTCATGCGAGGAAATGCGTGGCTCCTGCCTTAAAGGCCCCACACTCCCTGAAAGCTCTTAATAAAGCCCTTTTCTAGCAAAGGTGAGGGAGAGGTGGGGTGAGCTGTCGTAAGCATCTTGGTGTCAGATCCTTTGTTCTTGAGGTCTGGTCACAGACAGAAAACCATGTTCCGATAAACCTCCACCAAACAAATGTGATTCTCTGTTCTAACAAGAAAGGGCATGGTTCTGAGGCACCACTTTCACCCTCTGAGGTCCAGGTCATGGCTGGGAAGAGGCAGACCTCAGCCGGCAGCTCCCTCAAGGCCAGGTCCCCAGATGCTGCCCGGCCATCATTGCTGTCATTAACCGGCCCTCAGGCTCTTCAAATGGGGCCAGCCAATTGGAGGTTGGGTAGGTCGAGGGGCTGGGTCCCACAGACTGCAACCCAGGCTCCCTGCCGCTGCTATCAAGAGGCAAGGATCAGGGAGAGGGTCACCGCCTCCTCAGGGACTGGGCCCGGCCAATGGGTGGCCTTGATGAGGGCCCTCAAGCCCTGCAGGACACAGCTCCCAGCTGGTTTCTGGGCCCCCCAGCTCAGCTACTGACCTGAGGCTGGGTGGGCTGGAGGCCCCCAGGAAGAAGGCCGGGGCGACCTCTTCACTCTCTACACGATCCTAATGACCATCACTCCCCTGACCCTCAGCTAAATGAGCTTACTAAGAGTCCCTCATTGTTGTTTGCAGCCAGGGCCCACTGTGGCACCAACCAATGGCTGAGCAAGACCACCAATGGTGGATTGAAAAAAAAGTTTGACAATACCATCGCTGATGACAATATGGAGCAACTGGAAATTTTATACACTGCTGGCACAAGCATAAATTGGATAGTAATTTGACAATATCTAGTCAAGTTAAGTGGGGGAGGGGCTTCTGAGATGGCTCAGACGGTAAAGTGTCTGCCTGCTATGCAGGAGACCCATGTTCAATCCCTGGGTCAGGAAGATACCCTTGAGAAGGAAATCGCCACCCACTCCAGTACTCTTGCCTGGAAAATTCCATGGACGGAGGAGCCTAGTAGGCTATGTCCCTGTGGTCACAAAGAGTCGGATATGACTGAGTGACTTCACTTCAGTCAAGTTAAAGATATGTCTACCTCTGTGTGTGTGTGTGTGTGTGTGTGTGTGTGTGTGTGTGTGTGTACGTTTTCAGTCACTAAGTGCTGTCCAACTCTTTTGTGAGCCCAGGGACTATAGCCCACCAGGCTTCTCTGTCCATGGGGTTCCCTAGGCAAGAGTACTAGAGTGGGTTGCCATTTCCTTCTCCAGGGAAACTTTCCAACCCAGGGATTGAACCCACATCTCCTGCATCTCCTGAATTGGCAGACGGATTCTTTACCATTGAGCCACCCAGGAAGCCCCATGTAGACCTTACAACATGATGACTCCACTCTTAGGTAGATGGCCTAGAGAAAATCTCAGACTTGTGCACATGGAAATGTACACTGCATCAACTGCCTACAATGGGAAAATCTAAATGCCCATCAGCAAGAGAAAGGATAAATAAAATCTTGTAAATTCATACAATGCATGCATAGCGCAATACAAATAAACTATATATGTATTAATGTGATTGATCTCTAAAACACAATGTTAAATTAAAAAGCAAATTGTGAAAGTACAGTATGCATCATGATACCTTTTCTATAGATTTTAAAATATATAAAGCATTTCATTTTTGTTTATATTTGCATGCAAATGTAATACAAGTATAAAATACGCAGAAAATGATCACACCACACTTAAGCTTGGGATTACATCTGGGAAAAAGATCATGAGACCAGGAAGAATCCACAGGGATCATTATCTGTATTTGTTGGATTTTATTTTTTCAACTGGGGATTTAAGGAAAATGCTATGCTATTCTCTGTACCTTTTTTTATAGGCATAAAATATTTCACAATAATAATCAGCAAAAGAACCCCACCCATCAAGGTAAGTACAATGAGTGAAACAGGGCCATAAAGGTCTATGACACACATACTCTGCAATAATGTTTGAGTATCAAAATATCCAAACTTGGCATATGGGACCCACTGGCAAAACTGAATACATTTTGCTTCTCTAGGAAAACAACTAATTGTACATAACTTGAACATATACACACTAGATCTACATACAAAAGTGACTCTAGGAACTTCTCAAGTTCCTGTTCCTTTTAAAGGACACTGTTTTTCAAAGGCAGATACACACTGAGATTCACTACTCACTGGTACCAAATGTCCTGCCCTGGGGCAGGAGTCAGTTACAGACCCCAGAGTAGGAGACATCAATTCACCTACCCTGGTCTTCACGTCACAATGCAAAGGGAGGAAAAAGGAGACCCACAGAAGGATGATGCACACAGTCTTTAGGTCTGGATGGGAGAAATGGATGGACATATATCTCCAACAAATTCAAAGAAAAGAGCAAAGGAAGAGAGGGACCACAGAAAGAGCAATATGTGTGGACACAGAAGTAGATTCCAATAACATATTGTGCCCTTTTTATGGCTACATTATGGGAAATAAATAACAAGGACATGTACAAGGTGGCCAAGATTTTAAGGCAACTCTGTGGCTGTGTTATGAAAACTACAATGAGTTAAATTAGATTTTTTTTTTCCTTTTGAAAAGTCAATATTTGGATTTGTAAAGTCCAAGATAAGCCAGTACAAAATAGCATAAAAATCCCTTGACCTAACTCACGGTTTATACATTAAGTCAAACCGAAAATAAGTTATCAGTGGCTCTGTCAGTATAGAAAAATCAATATTTTCCTATCATACCATCTGCTTTAGCAGTGCAAGTTAATAAATTTAGCTGGTGAAATTCTCTTCTTTCTTTGGATTCTGGAGAGAGAAAATATATTTTCAATAGTTAATCTAGTCACTTACTATATCGAGCAATGAAAAATGAAATACTATTATTCGAACGTGTGAGTTTCCCATGTTCAGTAATAGAACTCTTCACCACTGAAATTCACTTGCATTACATCTGCGATTCAGGGCAGTGCACCCTGGTCCTCCTGCTTTCCTGCTTCTTGACCTCTTTGCCCTCCCAAAGGAAATCAACCAATCAAAGAGAATAAAATAATCCAAACTCTAGAAAGCAACATAGCATTTGTGACCCATCTTCAAATCTAAATATATTTTGGGTTTTCTCTGAAAATATAAAACCGACTACATTTATATAACTTGCACACACATGGGCTAGATCTACAAACACATTCAGAGAATTTGCCAAGTTTTCTCAAATTTTGTAAGGAGACACTGTTACTGAAAGACACAGATACACACAAAGACTAACTAATGCTGGATAACATGTATCTTTTAAAGAAAGTAAGTTAAATATGACTTTAACTTTTAAATGATAGTGAAATACCACACAATAGAAATAGGCTTTCAAAGGAATTTTCAAAACAATAAATATGTATTGAGTACCTACTGCATGCCTAAGAGTATAACAACTTCATGTTTTCTTGTATGTATTGCTATAATATGCAGGCCCTAAAACTGATGCCAGTATTTCAATTCAATTCTTCTTTTATAATATTTCCAAAATTCTACAAAAAGCTTTTTTTTTCATTTTTGCCCTAGAGATATTTTCCTATTAATGTGCCTGGCAGCAATTGACCAGTCAGATAAAAGCCCCTTTTGATGTCAGTTTTTAAGTTTGTAGGATATTTCCAGATTGATAGAAATACTAATTAGGAAATATTCTGGTTTGAGAAATTGTGAAATTAACAGAACTTTCTCCCTTCTGATAAACTCTATTGTGTCAAGAAAACTGTCTATCTCTTCTATAGCTTTCTTCTCAGTTGCCATTTTTCTCATCCTCTGGGGTTGTAGAGAATTAATATCTATAAAAGGTTTTGTGTTTTCTTGACCAGAAGAGAGAAAGTGAAAGAAAGGCAGTGGTATATTACTGTAATGTGTAGACATTTAGGTGAGTTTCATGCAACCTGGATGTAAAATTTTAAGTTTTCCAGAAACACAATATAAAGACAGCCGTACTTTCCCAGGAAAATAGCATCCTCTGTATTATCTTTTTTTCTCTCCTACCAGAGAAGAAAATAAAGATTTTTGAAGTAAGAAAGTATCTAATAAAATAACAGAAAACAATATATTTAAAAGATTCCAGCATTCTCATAACATAAAAGACATTTCAGTTCAGTTCAGTTCATTTCAGTCGCTCAGTCATGTCCGACTCTTTGTGACCCCATGAATTGCAGCACGCCAGGCCTCCCTGTCCATTACCAACTCCCGGGGTTCACCCAAACTCATGTCCATCGAGTTGGTGATGCCATCCAGCCATCTCATCCTCTGTCATCCTCTTCTCCTCCTGCCCCCAATCCCTCCCAGCATCAGAGTCTTTTCCAATGAGTCAACTCTTCACATGAGGTGGCCAAAGTATTGGAGTTTCAGCTTTAGCTTCAGTCCTTCCAAAGAACACCCAGGATTGATATCCTTTAGAATGGACTGGTTGGATCTCCTCGCAGTCCAAGGGACTCATAACTCTGTTCTCTGAAAATTGGAGTAGCTAATGCAGCTCCTGCAAAGTGCTTGCTGACCTGGGATTCAGCAAAGCTGCTGTACAGACACTTACGCAAACGTAAAAGAGCAAGCTGAGAATTTGTAACCATGATGTAATTGCTAGAAATGGTCACTAGTGACCCAACTCCAGATGGATCATGGACCATGGTTTGAAGTGGGTAGGTGTTGGGAAGACAGGACTGGCTGAGGACTGATAGTGATAAGGTTTCCAGAAGCCTAAGGGTCTGAAGCTTACCTCACCAGCCAAACAATAACCACGATAACAAAAACTGACAAAATAACAATAATGGTGATGATATAAATAGGCAATTAAGTTGGTATCATAGAAGAAAAAAAAATACAGGAAGAAGCATTTGTTCACCTTGACTTCTACTAAGGCTATGGGTATATATGTGAGCAGGGACACTGGTGAATTTCCTGGGATCCAGAAACACACCCCCAGACATGCCAAAATGAAGTCCACTGAGACTCCACAGTGGCTGGGCTTCCCTGGTGGCTCAGACAGTAAAGAATCTGCCTGCAATTGCTGGAGACCTGGGTTCGACCCCTGGGTCGGGAAGATCCCCTGGAGAAGGGAATGGCAAGCCACTCCAGTATTCTTGCCTGGAAAATCCCATGGACAGAAGAGCCTGGCGGGCTATATAGTCCATGGGGTCGCAAAGAGTCAGACACGACTAGCACTTTCACTTTTCACTTTCATGTACTGTATTCTGCAGCAATGAACAAGACCAATCCACACTGCTCTCACAGAGGTACAATCTACTAAGAAAAGACAGACAATTAAGAGACAAATAAACAGACCTGATAATTTTGAAAGTGAAGTCACTTAGTCGTGTCCGACTCTTTGTTACCCCATGGACTTTAGCTACTGGGCTCTACCGTTCATGGGATTTTCCAGGCAAGAGTACTGGAGTGGGTTGCCATTTCCTTCTCCAGGGGATCTTCCCAACCCAGGGACTGAACCCAGGTCTCCTGCCTTGTAGGTAGACGCTTTACCGTCTGAGCCACCAGGGAAGTCCTGATATTTTTAGACAGTGATAATTCAGCAAAGGGCTTTCAGAAAAAGATAGTCTGGTAGGAGGAAATGCCACTGCTACAGTATATAGGGTAGTCACAAATGCCCCTTTTAACTGGAGCCAATTCCTGAATACGGTGGAGGTGGCATCATGCTGCCTCTGGGGCAGTGTGTGTCTGGGAACAGTAACAGCAAAACTGTATCCCTAAGCTGGATCAAAGGCAGGGTATTTGAGGACATAAAAGCCTAGGTGGATGAGTGGCATGAGAAGAGGTAAGAAAGGTGGCCTGGACCACACAGAAACCTGTAGAGGAGCCTGCTGTCACCACTATGGGCAAATGTCACTTATTTGCCACAGATTCTCCCCCAGAAATATCAATTACTTTCACTACTATCAGGCTCACTATTCCTAAATCTATTTTCATGGATTCTTATCTATCACAGATGATGGGCTTTGGGAATAGCTTAGGAATAAACAATAGCCAAGTAATTTTTTTAATCTCTGAGGCAATCAAAAAATTGTTGGAAAGCATCAAACACATATTACATAATGGTGATCTAATGTAGTATTAATTCAATGACCTCAGGCCTTCCCTTCAAAAATCCAACATGGTTGAGTGACAAGAACACTGGCTTAGGAGTCAGAGACCTGGTTCCAGTATGTGCTCTGCCATTGCTCACTCAGGATTTCCACGAACTATTTAACATCTCATGTTCTCGGTTCTCTCACTTATAAGATCAAGTGTATAGCTCAATCTGCCTTTCTATCTTTATTACTATATTGACTTCAACATCATATCTCTATTGTTACAGTCGAAAGCCTATGGTAGGATGGTATCCCAAGCCAAACTAAAAACTCAGAAATGATCTGTTACATGATTTTGGAGAGTGCATAAACTAATGAATTTAATAAGGCACTCAGCGAAGCAGTAATTTAAAAAATAGTAGCTTCACTTACCAAAATGGTTTCTTGCTAATTTCTCTACACATTCTGTATTTCCAAGAAGATGTGTGTACACATAAAACGTCTGCCTTACTCTCTGTGGTATTAACATCTATTCCCAAAATAATGAGAATAAACAAAGAACAATGATAATTCTCATTTCGCCTCGTACCCTTTTAGCTAAGGATATCAAAGTACATTATTTACAATAATAAATAAAAGGATTGCTACCATTTAACACTGGTGAATGTTGTGTTTTGAGTTAAACATAAAATGAAAATCATATGCTATCCTTACACAGCAGTTCCTTTCAAACTCAACCACATTAAATAAAAAATAGAAGTACTCATTCTTCGGCCCCAACAACAATCAGCATAATCATCAAAAGGAAAGAAAATATTTCCTAAAAGACTTGAAACTACTTAGTCTCTGAGGAATCAATTGAATCCTAGGAAATTAAGAAGGATATTGAAGTGTTAACTGTATATTTCTAGCAACTCTATTTCTGATCATTCATCTTACAGAAATAACCGCTTAGATATGTGCCTATCTAGACAATAATGCTCTGTGAAACATTGCAACTGACATCTAAACGTGGCCGGTAAGTCCACCGATAGCAAAATGATTCAATAAGGAGTGACGTATACATATACTAGATCCTTGACAGCCATGAAAAGGATGATTTTTTTATGATGTATTAAATGAAAAATGCAAGTTGAGGACCAATATATTTAGCATGACTGACTGCTGAAGGGAAATAAAAAATAAGATGTGGAAGAGGGCACTTTAATATTTTATTATTTTATAATTATAAAAGTAATATATACTTTTGAAATATTCAAAAAATAAAGCAACAGATAAAACTATTTCAGTGGCTTGGTGTGTATCATCTATGCTTTTTAAATGATTTGTATTATATGCACATTTTTAACCAAAATTAAATCTTATGACACATACTAATGTGAAACTTACTTTTAAGCCAAAAACTACCCTCTTTTTTCCATTTAACTCTTTTTGTTGAGGAAGAGCTGATGTACAATATTGTGTTAGTTCCAGATAAACAGTAAAGTGATTCAGTTATGTGTATTTTTCAGACTATTTTCCATTATTGGTTACTACAAGATATTGAATATTGTTCCCTATGTTATACAGTAAATCCTGATTGCTTATCTATTTTAGGTACAGTAGCTTATACAACAATACCACCCTCTTTTAATCATCACATAATAGTTCACTATATGAATGTACTCAAACTTACTCAACTGGGCTCCTTTTGATAGATACAAATATCTAACCTTGTTTCTTTTATGATTTAAAATCTTATGCAACACTTTAAGATATGGATATGAATATAAATGGGGATCCCCTCATGGCTCAGTGGTAAAGAATCCACCTGCCAATCCAGGAGATGTGGATTCAGTCCCCAGGTTGGGAAGATTTCCTGGAGAAGGAAATGACAACCCACTCCAGTACTCTTGCCTGGGAAATCCCATGGACAGAGGATCCTGGTGGGCTACAGTCCATGGGGTTGCAAAACGAGTCGGACATGACTTGACAACTAAACAACATGAATATAAATACTATATATTGAGTATTTATAGACTATAAATAGGTTTCCCTGATAGCTCAGCTGGTAAAGAATCCACCTGCAATGCAGGAGACCCCAGTTCGATTCCTGAGTTGGGACAATCTGCAGGAGAAGGGATAGGCTACCCACTCTAGCATTCTTGGGTTTCCCCTGGGGCTCAGCTGGTAAAGAATCGCCTGCAAGATAAATTTTTTTTTTCTTGCAGATAAATCTGCCTGCAAAATAAAGTATTTATTGAATATAAATACTATATATTATATAAGGGGCTTCCCAGGTGGTGCTAGTGGTAAAGAATCCACCTGCCAGTAGAGGAGACACACAAGACTTGGGTTCAATCCCTGGGTCAGGGAGATCCCCTGGAGAATGAAATGGTAACACACTCCACTATTCTTGCCTGGAAAATTCCATGGAAAAAGGAGCCTGGCGAGCTACAGTCCAAGAGACTGGAAAGAGTCAGACATGACTAAGCACCACATGTCATATTATATTATACATAAATACTATATTACTAAGTACAGTATTTATGAATATAAATACTATATACAGTAATCTCTGAGAGGTAGGATTAAAGGGATGTATAGGGCTTCCTTGGTGGCTTAGTGCTAAAGAATCCACTTGCAATGTAGGAGACTCAGGTTCATTCCCTGGGTTGGAAAGATCCCCTGGAAGAGGGCATGGCAACCTATTCCAATACTCTTGCCTGGAGAAATCCCATGGATAGAGGAGCCTGGAGGGCTACAGTCCGAGGGTCACACAGAGTCAGATATGACTGAAGCAACGAAGCAGCAGCAGCATATGGATTCTGGTTTATTTCATTACTTTATACAAGACCAAAAATGAGGTGGAATTCTGTGTAGTATTTCCTACTTTTATGTATTTTCAGCTACTTTTAATTTGAACCCTACTTTGAACTCAGCTTCATGAAGAAAGTGTACAAGACTAAATCCACTGCCCATGTTTGCCTCTAAGCATCACTGAAGGTTTCTGACACACAGAATGTGGCTTATAGCACCATTCTCACATCAGCAAGTTAGCTCCCGAGAAAGCAGTCCCAGTAAGAAGGGGTGTGAGGCTCTAATTTGGAAGTAGAGAAAGCAGATGGTAGAAATGAATTAACTTTTAAAAAGACTAAATCTTACTAAGATAGTGTAACAGGATTGGGGCTTATATTAAAAGAAAGGATTAAGCCCCAAATGACAGTATAAGAAGAAATGTGGCTGGCACCATAAGTAAGAGACAAAGAGTGAATGAATGAATAAAGGAGTGAATGAATATGAATGAATTGGATGAATGGGTGGAGGGCTTTATCATTGATCAGTCTCTTCAGCCTTCTCCATAACCTATTATAATGAATTTTTCGCCTCCTAGTATCACCTTGGAGCTGATCAAGTGCCGAAAAAGATCTCTAAAAAGTCAGAGAGGTGTGACGATAAAGAGCAGAACTGAGTCTTCTCCAGAAACTGTTGCAGGTTTTCTATTCCGGTGACCTGAGTAATTCCCTCAATGGGCAAGTCAGTTTTAAATGTCCAGCAAATCAAGCAGGATTAGACTCTCTAACCTTTGAGATTGGTTCCTAAAATTCTGAAAAGTGAAAACTCCCTGAGAGCTCTTGGGAAGGAAAAGATGATGGAAAGAAGGTCCCACGGATCAGAGTTATCTGCCTCTTAGAGGGATCCTGGAAGGAGTTGTGGTAGGTGAATGGGGATGGCTGCTCCAACTGAATACTACAGAGTTGCATCAGGAATGCTGAAGCACACAGTATCATAAGGCATGAGCAAGGTGCCAGAGCACCACGGGGTGGAGGAGATGGCACGCAACATCCTTTAGAGATGGGACACTGATGCAGATGGTTGTAGATGATAAGCGCAGGAAATAAGGACTGAGGCATTTGAAGAAACCAGTGCAATTACATAAAGAAGTAGACTGCAGAGAGGATAGTAGGTAGAAAGCATTAAAACCTTTGATCAGAAATTTTAGATGGATACGAGAAGTACCTGAATAAGGAAAGTGCATTTCCCCTTACCCCTCTAATTGTGTGATGGGGCATCAGGCATTAAAATGTAGTTCTCTGATATGATTCATTATAACAGGTTTCACTACTGTCAGATCAATTCATTTTTTAAAAGACATTAAAAAGAGGATTTAGGGGATGAAATAATCTTTTATAGCCACTGCAATGTGTCATGGTAACTCAGCAGTATGCAGGTGTTAATCTTAGAGGGCTTATTTTTAAAACAGATCAATACTAAGATGGTTTGGATGTTTAAATTCATCACAATTTTAATTTTAACTAAATGCTTCACTTTATTTCACAACATAAAAATTCTTAATTTGAAGGTCACAATTCCTTTGATACAACCATCCAGTATTTGGCATAAATAATCTATTTGTATGTACATATACATATTCAAACAAGTATTTCTGTGCATTTACAGTTCAATGAATATATAGATGGAAATCTATTTTATATTGAAACCTGAAATGAAACTGTGCTACTCTTATTACCTAATAAATATTAAATACCCACCTTCATCAATTTCATGAAAAAGCATTCATATAGTTTCCACGTGGTACTTGCCAAGTGCTATAAAAGAAAGTGATACAGAGAGTCCTCAGCTCATTATTTAGTATCTTTCCTTTCAGACCTGAAGCTCACACTCCAAGAATAGGGCTAACACCAACGTACTCTGCAGTTCACAGAGCCATGTACCTGGAGCACTGGAGCAATCCTGTGCACCAGGAATTAAACATTAATGCAGCATTATTCATGCAATGGCACCAAAACACAACTCTCCATAAAAATGATGGATTTTCACTTTCTATATCAATTTCTAAATGTTTCTATTTCATTGCATTTCTTGTGGATTTCACAAGTAGAGATCAATATTAGTCACAGAAACCTGGGGTGGAAGATATCATTATTCCAACCAGCCTAATCTAGGATGGCTTCCTCCATGCGAGGGATTTAGAAATTTGAAAGGGAAACTAATTGGAAAGCAGATCAGCTCTCATCTGAAATTCTGATGATGCCATTTTACAGGCCAAGCTTCCTTTTAGACAGGGATTGTTGCCCCTTACATCAGGTCCCAAATCGCTCCATCTATTTAGCTGCCATCATCAGAAATTCTGAGACACGCCAGAACTCAGAGTGAAGCAGGTGCATCTGCAATACAGCAGTCTGAGGGATGCACCCCCAGCCCATGCACAGCTGGGACGTGGTAATAGATGCTTGGCAGGTTGTCATTTATCAACTGAGTCTCTAATCTCAGAGATAACCAGGCAGAATACCACGGCCACCCGCCGTGAACTTGCAGCCATAAGTTTTTGGCCTGGGCTTTCTGGCCTCACAGACCCATTCATGGGTAACCCCAAAACACACACGAGAAGGGGATTGTGGGATCAAGCTGGGAATGAACGACAGTTACAGTCCAAAGCAAAGTCAGATCACATACCAAACAAAAGGGTAACTTGTGAGGAATTTAAACGTCAGGCATCGTGAATGGGACATGACATAGACTCTGTAGTCACCCATTCAGTAAACACAGCCATGCGATCCTCTAAGTACTTGAGATATATTAGTGAGCAAAGATCTTTGTCCTTATGTAGCTTGAGGAAGACTATAAAAGCAGGAGATAGAGTAAATAGGAAAATAATATAGTTGTAATATGGGAAGTAACATGACAAAATGAAATCATAAAGCAGAATGAGGAAGGTTGGGTGTGGCAGGGTTTGGGGAGAATGGGGAGAAAGTTGGAAAGTTGTAATTATTGGCTGGGGAGTCAAGATCCTGCCTGCTAAGCCACTTTAGTCATGCCCAACTCTTTGTGACTCCATGGACTGTAGCCTGCCCAGCTCCTCTGTCCATGGGATCCTCCAGGCAAGAATACTGGAATGGGTTGCCATGCCCTCCTCCAGGGGATCTTTCCAACCCAGGGATCGAACCCTCATATCTTACATCTCTTGCATTGGCAGGTAGGATCTTTACCACTAGCACAACCTGGGGAGTCAGGGTCAGGGCAGGCAAACTGTAAGAATGTGACATCTGAGCATAGACTTAGGGAGGACTTAAGGAAATTAGCACATGTGAATATGAAAAAAAAAGTGAAAGTGCAATTGCCCAGTCATATCCAACTCTTTGCAACCCCATGGACTGTAGCCTGCCAGGCTTCTCTGTTCATGGGATCCTCCAGGCAAGAATACTGGAGTGGGTAGCCATTCCCTTCTCCAGGAGTCTTCCTGACCCAGAAATCAAACTCAGGTCTCTTGAATTATAGATGGATTCTTTACCATCTGCACTATCATCAGAGAAGAATATACACTATAACTGGTTGATAAGTCTCTTGGTTTCTTATAGTCTATAGATTTCCTGTCTATTTTTTCCTTCCTGACTTTTACATTTCTTGAAGAAATCACCTTGTTTGTCCTGTACAGATTCTCAAAATCTGGATTTTACTGACTGCCTCTCCATGGAGTCACTTCACATATTCCTGTACTGCTGGCATTTCTTCTACATTGATAGAATTATTGAAAGCTTGATCTGTTACTGGTTCTTTTTTTTTCTTTTCTTGGTAAGACCACTTCAAACACAGTGTGTATGCTTTCAACAGGAGGTATATAATGTCTGATTATCTCTTTTTACAAAGTTAGCAGTCATTGATAACCTAAACCAATTCATTCATTAGAATCGCATAAAGATGATATTCTTATTCTAGCATTCCTTCTTCACTTATTATCTGGAGTATGTCTATAAAAATAAGCTTCCTCACATCAAATATTTGATTATCCTGGGGAACTTTTTATATAAGAAAGTGAAAGTCAATTCTTTCCTTTATCCAACAGTTTCCTCAAAGATGAGTTTTATATACTACAAAGATGATCCATGAACTTGGGGGATTTCTGGTGGGGAGAATTGTTTGTTTTATTATGAATCCATGGATTTAAATGTATTTGATGTGTTTAAATTTATCTGTTCTTTTTGATGTGTAAACCATCCTAGCTTTGTCCGGCAGGAGCCTAAACAAGGTGGCCCAGAACCCTTTCGATGGTCTTTGATAGCTTCCTTGCTTTCTAGAATGACAAGATATTGTAGGTTCATCTTCTATATTTCTTGGGTCTGTGTGCTCAGTCACATCCAGCTCTTTGTGACCCCATGGACTGCAGCCCCACCAGGCTACTCTGTCCATGGAGTTTTCCAGGCAAGAATACTGGAGTGGGTTGCCATTTCCTCCTCCAGGGACTCTTCCCAATTCAGGGCTCAAACCTGCATCTCTTACATTTCCTGCATTGGCAGGCAGATTCTTTACCACTGTGCCACCTGGAAAGCCATTTCTTACCCTTGACCAGGAATCAACTTCTTTTTTTTGCAAGAAATTCTTTCATTTTAGTGAAACATAGTGTTTAGAAACAACAAACTAGGCACTGGGGTTGCTCATGGCTACTGGATTAGTCATTGTTTCTGTAGTTTTCCAGAGGAGAGAGCTAGTAATACATATATATACACACACAAAATACCTCACGAGTTCACGATGATACTTTCACTTTACAGTCAGGACCACAGAGCTTTAATTCATCTTATTGATCTGATATCTCTCAATACTTATCCTCCACATCAAAAATCCCAGTGCTTAATTACACCAACATAATTACTACTCTTTTATATTGCTGTTGTTGTTCAGTCACTAAGTCGTATTCGACTCTTTGCGACCCCATGGACGGCAGCACGCCAGGCTTTCCTGTCCTTCACTGTCTCCCAGAATTTGCTCAAACTCATGTCCATTGAGTTGATGATGTCATCCAACCATCTCATCCTCTTGACACAAAAAATAATCTCAGAATACAGATTTGGAAACTATCATCAACAATATAAGGGCTTCCCTAAAAGCTCAGTTGGTAAAGAATCCACCTGCAATGCAGGAGATCCCGGTTTGATTCCTGGGTCAGATAGATCCACTGGAGAAGGGATAGGCTACCCACTCCAGTATTCTTGGGCTTCCCTGGTGGTTCAGTTGGAAAGAAACTGGCTGCAATGCAGGAGATTTGGGTTTAATTGCTGGGATGGGAAGATCCCCTGGAGAAGAGAATGGCTATCCACTCCAGTATTCTGACCTGGAGAATTCCATGGGCTGTATAGTCCATGGGGTCGCAGAGGGTTGGACACCACTGAGCGACTTTCACTTTCACTTTCAGGGCTTTCCTGGTGGCTCAGACAGTAAAGAATTTGCTTCCAATGCAAGAGACGCAAGTTTAATCCCTGGGTCAGGAAGGTCCTCTGGAGAAGGGAATGGCAGCTCACTCTAGTCTTCCTGCTGGGAGAATCCCATGGACAGAGGAGCCGGGAGGGCTACAGTCCACGGGGTCGCAAAGAGTCAGACACGACAGAGCAACTAACACACAACGAGGAACGAGGCATAGTCTGTAGTTCTTAAAGATGTTTTGTTTGGAGACTTGAAACACATGAATGTAATTCATTTTTGGTGTCAGAAATCAGTTTGAACTCCTAGAACAGACATAGAAGTCTGCTACTTTGAGAAAGTTTAATTGTAATCCTATTCTCCTTCAAGCGGCCAGCAAGCTATTAGAATAATCACAGGAAATCAGAATCTGCATGTCTTTGGACTTCAGGGCTAACCAATGGGAATTCTTAGGCTTTTCTCTACCAAAATTGAGTAAGACTGTCAGGGGGTTGTTTTCCTGGTAAGCCAGGCTTCTACATTTCAGGTGACATATATTACAATTTACAAAATCTCAACCATGCCTTAGAACAAGTTATAGTCTAGCTTTTAAAATTAAAAATAAAATGATACACACAGAAGCAAAGCAGAAATCAGAAGCTAAAAAAAAAATCAATAGATGTTTAATGATTCTCATTTCTTTATAGCTAACATTCAGTTATGAAAATGAATTAATGCTGACTAGGCACTTGGCCACATAATAGCCCACTAAGTCCCATCCAGTGAGCTTATAATTAATTTTAAAAATAATATACTTGAGATCCCAGAGAAAATATGTAACTATCCAGAGATCTTCTGTGGTTGTTCTTTTCTCAAATAAAGCAATCTCTACCCTGTACACAAAATCTCACCTTCACTACAGTTGTTCAACAACATATATGAATACATTCACCTATAGCCAAAGCTCAATTTGAACTCAGTGAAGCAAACTAATTTACATATTCCTTGTATTTGGACATACTTTGGCCCTAAAAGCCAAAGATAGTTTCCATCATCTACTTATCAAACATATTAGATTACCTGTCATATTGTTGTCAGTGAACCTGTCCTGCATGAATCATATAGATCCATCTGGAGGTCACACAGAGAAAGAGCAAGCGAGCAACATGAACTTCAGAATGGTGCAGAAACACTGCTCAGAAAATGGTGTTTCAGAGCAAGGAAGGCACTTCCTAACCCAGAGAAATAAAGGCTGTGAGATGATTGGCAGCTGACCATTGAGAGGGCTGAAGAGAAGCCATGACCTTGGGGACCAGCCAGGTTTCAGTTCAAGTCAAGGAGATGAGGAAAACATCTAGAGACAGACGTGGAATAAGGAGAAGGAAGAGTGCAGGGTTGGTTCACGAAGACAATAGCTTGGTAGTGGCGAGTGACCAGAGGGCCGTGGGTTTGTACCACTGATCAAAGGAAAATAGGACTGTGCAGCCCGAATAAACTCAGCCTCATTACGTTCAGAAGGGTTTCCCTGGTGGCTATGTGGTTAAGAATCTGCCTGTAATGCAGGAGACGCAGGTTCAATCCCTGGCTCAGGAAGATCCCCTGAAGAAGGGCATGGCAACCTACTCCGGTATTGCTTGCCTGGAGAATTCCATGAACAGAGGAGCCGGGCAGGCGACAGTCCATGAGGTCACAAAGAGTCGAACACAACTGAACAACTGGTACTTTCATTTTCATCGTGTTCAGAAGCGCTGAACAGCCAGGCTTGAGGGGACTCCACTGTGGCCCACACTGGGTGCCCACCCAGAGGCTACAGTGCGAAGCTGGGCTATGATCTTCCTAGTATCCACTGCAGTAATAGCCAGGAGCAATGAGCAAATACAAGCATACAAGCCACAGGGCCTTTTGCCCAAAACACTGTTTGCACATCTGGTGGGCAGTTCCCACAGCTGGGCTCAGTTCTGTTATTCTCAGGGGTCTCCGGTGTCAGACAATGAATCAGTGAGAGTCTAGCCTGGTGCTGACTCCCGTGTCCTGACCCAGTGGTGGTGGGTACAGGTAGGGCTTGCCTACCCTCTTCATACCCAGGACTCCTGAGTGGTCAGAGACCCTCTGTACTTTCCTCAGGACCCTAGGTCCTTGGAAAGATTTTCTGGTGTCTGGCCTTTGGTACCTATTTGCACTTGCCCTTTGTGCCTGGCGGAGAAGGCAATGGCACCCCACTCCAGGACTCTTGCCTGGAAAATCCATGAACGGAGGAGCCTGGTAGGCTGCAGTCCATCGGGTCATGAAGAGTCAGACACGACTGAGCGACTTCACTTTCACTTTTCCCTTTCATGCATTGTAGAAGGAAATGGCAACCCACGCTAGTGTTCTTGCCTGGAGAATCCCAGGGACGGGGAGCCTGGTGGGCTGCCGTCTACGAGGTCGCCAGAGTCGGACGCAACTGAAGCGACTCAGCAGCGGCAGTGGCAGCTTGTGCCTGTCCTCTCCTATCTTATATTTTTATAGTTTTCTTCTAGATGCTGTTCTGTGTAGCTGTAGACTTAACACGGACTTAACTGTGTTTTGTTATATAAATTTTGTGACAAAAAAGACAGAAGTGTCCTTCTTTCTTACCTAAAAGTAGCCCAGAGAAGCAGCCCCAGGCTGGTAGCACAGCTCCACGGTGTGCTGGGTCAATGAGGTCGCACAGAGTCGGACGCGACTGAAGCGACTCAGCAGCGGCAGCAGCAGCTTGTGCCTGTCCTCTCCTATCTTATATTTTTATAGTTTTCTTCTAGATGCTGTTTTGTGTAGCTGCAGACTTAACACGGACTTAACTGTGTTTTGTTATATAAATTTAATGACAAAAAAGACAGGAGTGTCCTTCTTTCTTACCTAAAAGTAGCCCAGAGAAGCAGCCCCAGGCTGGTAGCACAGCTCCACGGTGTGCTGGGTCACCAGGGACCCAGTTTCCTAACGTGAGGCTTTCACCCTCAAGATCATCACATCTGAGTCACAGGCCAGGAGCAGGGATGTCAGAAAGGAGACAGGGCATTCTAGACAGTCAGATCCCTTTAGACCAGCAGGCCCCAACCCTTTTGGCACTAGGGACTGGTTTTGTGAAAGACAACTTCTCCATGGACCAGGAGATGATTCGGGAGGAAGGGAAGGGAAGAAAGGAAGAAAGAAGGAAAGAAAAAGGAAAAGAAAAGATGACTGAGAGGAGGCACAAGGGAAGGCACAAGGGTTCATGCACATTACATTTATTGTGCACTTTATTTCTATTATTATTATATCAGCTCTATCTCAGATCATCAGGCATTAGATCTCGGTGGTTGGGGACCCCTGCTTTAGACAATGTTCTCAGTTGCCTCACATGACCCTTCATTCACAACTCACCAAGCAAACTGTGACATGACCCCATCTAGCTACGAAGAAGCCAGAGAAAAGACACCCATCTCAGATGGCAGTGTGTGTGTGCTTAGTCACTTCAGTCATGTCCAGCTCTTTGTGACCCCATGAACTGTAGCCTGCCAGGCTCCTCTGTCCATGGGATTCTCCAGGTAAGAATACTAGAGAGGGTTGCCATGACCTCCTCCAGAGGATCTTCCCAACCGAGGGGTTGAACCCCCATCTCTTACATTGACAGGTGAGTTCTTTCCCACTAGCACCACCTGAGAAGCCCCTCAGATAGGAATGTGAGGAGCTAAAAACTGGGGTCCTGTAATAAAGAAAGGAGAAATGATTACTAGGTGGAAACCAGCTGTGTCTGCTATATCTGTGGAGCTCCACTTCACTTATGATCCTCTTAGAAAGGTCCCTGGGAAATCTCTGGTGTCCGCCTGGGACAGTTCTCCCTCAACTGGCACCACTGTGTGGTGGGGGAGGGAGGAACATTTGCTATTGTCTTCCCAAGTCCCTGCTCTGAGCTGTGAAAAGTGAAAGTCATGCAGTTGTGTCCGACTCTTTGTGACTCCATGGACTATGAAGTCCATGGAATTCTCCAGGCCAGAATACTGGAGTGGGTAGCCCTTCCCTTCTCCAGGGGATCTTCCCAACCTAGGGATCGAACCCAGGCCTCCTGCATTGCAGGTAGATTCTTTACCAGCTGAGCCACAAGGGAAGCCTGCTCTGAGCTGTACATTTACCAATTACCAACCACTCTCAGCGTGGTCCTCAAGACCTAGCAAGTCATTCGTCAGTCTTCTGGCCATGGGAAGTTATTTATTCTCTCTATGCTGTTTAGCATCAACTGTACAAGAGGATAATAAACACCTACAGCACAAGGCTGTTGTGGGGATTCTGATCAACACAGTACCTTTCTTCTTTTGACAATAGAGAGCCCGAGGAGGCTTAAAGGGAGAGCCAGTCAAAAATCTAACACACATTAACTCCCCTGGTGGTCCAGTGCCTAAGGCTCTGTGCCCCCAGTGCAGGGGACCCAGACTCAATCCCTCGCCAGGGACCTGGATCCCAAAATGCTGCAGGTAAGACTTCTGCGTGCTGTAACGAAGACCCAGCACAGCTAAGTAAGCTTTTTAAAAAATCCAACAGCCAACATAAATATACACGAGCCATAATCCAAACAGGCTTCCCGATGAATCAAGTAGTAAAGAATGCCCCAGCAATACAGGAGATGCAGAAGACCCGGGTTCGATCCCAGGGTCGAGAAGATCCTCTGTTGGAGGGCATGGCAAATCACTCCATGTTCTTGCCTGGAAAATCTCAAAGACAGAGGAGCCTGGTGGGCTACAGTCCACGGGGTCACAAAGAGTCAGACACGACTGAGCATGTGATAGATGGATAATCCAAACAGGTGAGGCAAAGCGGGACAGAGCAGCTAAGAAACCAGAGTGATGAGAAGAACAAAGACCAGATACGCAGACAGATCTGAACAGAAAGGTGGGAGGGTGGGTGGCCCTAGCTATTCTGTGGGGCCCCGGTGGTAGCTTTCTCAGCCTTTTCCATGGATTGCAGAGAGCAAGCAGTTAATGTGCTGACCCAGCGTGACACTCCATACTTTAAATCATTCTTCACTTTCACTCACATCTATGCTCTCAGAAGTTTCCTGGAAGACTACAGAATTATGCCTTCTACTTCAGGAAAATGCACACAAATAAAAGCACACACAAAAATAGAAAGAAATCATTTGTTCCTGAGATTGATGAACTCAAGGAGCCTGTTCTTAAAAGCAAAGCAAAAAAAAAAGACTGCCTTAAACTAACATTTGAGAGCATGTTTGATTAGGTGCCACACACTCTGTTCAGGATGTTCTGGGTGCTTTATTTCAGCTAATCTCATAATAACTTTATTTGTGAGATAAAATAATATCCCTGTTTGGCACAGGAGGAAATTGAGGCACAGAGGTTAAAGTACCTTATGCTGTCTTTGAACAGTTGGAGCCATTGGGGGGTGGAGGAGAATTTATAGAAATGGACCAAGGGATGTTTTTCAGGCATCCGCTCTACAGCAGACATTCAGTGATGTTGACCAGCACGGCCAGGAGCTCACAGCCAACCTTATAACCCTAAAAAACTAAGTACAGAGTGATCATCTGGGGCCATGTTTTACATCAAGACCCACACACGGTGCAGCTTGCAGTTATTCACAATGAGGTCGTAGTTCCTTCCTGACAGAATTTATGCACACACTTGAAGATATGTAGGGCTGTGAAGATGGATTAAGCATGCCACTGGGAATGCACTTATGCACAGAGACGAGAAGATGCTCTGGAAAGGATAAACTATTTCTGCAAAGAGTTTTTTTTTTTTTTTTAAATCTTCGAAGCTATACAGTAGTTCTTTTTATCAAGCAGAAGCTCAAAGATGGCATTAAAGATTTTCTCTGTTATTCATTGCTATTTTCAGGCAGCAGAGAAGTCTGCAAAAAAACATGTTCCATCTTCCAATTTGACATCCTCAAATAATATAATTTCCTAGGTGGCTCTGTTAATGTTATTTTTGTTTCCCTTTTTAGTTTTGACATTTCAAAATGAAAATCCTTGAAACTGGCAGACACATCTTGAACTGGTAGCGGTGAAGGCATCATTTTTCACCCAGCACATTGCTCTCTTGAAGGAAGTAATGGTTTTATATCTGAAATCGATACAATTGCATTTTAAAATAACCATCACACATAATATTCACATTAATTCCATGAGTAGCACATGACCTCCAAGTTTGATCAATAACAAAATGTTAATTAAAGTTTGGAAATGGGATCAATTTACCTAATAGGAATGATAGATAATTGTTATAAGAAAGGCTAAGGGGAATTAAAGGAAATAAGAGGAACGTAATAAGATTAATTTTCTGGGCAAAAAGATAAGCCTAGGAAATAAAGATCTCCATATTTCTCTGGGTTTATAATTGACAAAATACATCAAAAGAATTACTTGAAAAATTCAGAGACCGGGACTAAATATCTTCAGATGTATTCTGTCTCTTTACCTTTCACTTTCTGGTTTCGTTTCATGACCATTGGGTTTAGGCAGACACAATACATTTCCTGCGAGCAGAGTTTTGGGTCCCCTCTTCATTTTACAATTTCATATACATAATGAGATGAGGACACCAGGGAAACAACTGTAATATGTTTGTAGCAAGATGGCAGCAAATAAGGGGAACAAGGCTTTTGAAACGGGTTGGGGAAATTCTCCAAATAGGATTGCTGCGAGGATTAATGGGGAATTGTATAAAGCTCTGAGCCCAGGACCTAGCACATTGTCAATGTCAATCGCTCATGTCTATTGTTACTATTACTGAAAAGCAACAAAATTATTCCTAGAACGCACATTTTGAAGCTTCAGGGGCTCCTCAAGGATTTACACTTAATGAAGTAGCAGATTACCAAGTGTATTAATTAGCTCTGGTGTCCTGAAAGACTTTATTCAATTTCCAAAATAATAAGACGGCTAGGAAGGGTCTTAATGAAATCCCATAAGAAACTCCAATACTGTTCTTTCTAAATGCCCTGTGCACTCAATACAATGCATGCTCAGGTAATACCAAAGCAACTGCCAACACAAAGACGAGGGTTTAATCATTATTGTTTTCAGCTCTCTCTCTCTCTCCTCCCCTAACGCCCTTTTAAAAATCTGTAACATCTCCAATTTTGAAAAGCATGCCCACACTCCATACCATCCTACATTTTGAACATACCCACAACACAGTCTCTGACCTCTTTCAATCGATTGCCATTTGGAAAGTTCATCCCTTTTGTTTATCCTTAGCATCACCATCCCCTGTTTCACAGCTCTCTCAAAAAACATACACCAAAGCTCCCTTCACTTTTTGTACCTCTGCTTTTACTCAACCACTTATTCCCTCCCTTAGTTATTTATACTAGCTTATTGACATCTGCAAGAAATATAGACTCAAGTACCCAATGGGAACTTAAAAATGCTGGAATGGAATTGAACCGTGGATCAATGTTCCTTCTGATTCCCATAAGCTCTGACTAGATGATTCTACTCCAGCAATAAAAACATGAGCATCTTGGTTAATGACAAGATAGAGATGGGAAAATCCACTGGGTTCACCTAAAACCTAAGAAAGATCTCTGGGCCATGACAACCTTGACTTCTCTTATTTAGCTCTAAGCAGAAACCTGGAGCCAAACACATCAGAAGAACCAGGAGGGGTACTAGAGAGAGGGCTGCAGGGGCGGAAGTAATGGACTTCGTGTTTCTGAATCTGCTGAGAGAGGAGCAGCGCTGAAGGAAGCAGAAGTCCAAGGCCTTTCAGAAGACTCCTTTTTTTCTTTTGGCCACATCCACACAGCATTTGGGATCTTAGTTCCCCAACCAGGTATTGAACCTGCACCCCTTGCATTGGAAGGTGAAGTCTTAACCACTGGAGAAGTCGCCTCTCTGAAGACTCTTGAGGGTCATAATACTTCTGGGAGAGCTCAGAAACACTTTAACTTTCCATGTATTGTCCCATTTTTCACTTCTTCCCAACCTTTTCAAGTCATTAAACTAAATATATTCCTATACTTATTTACTATTAATATTGCCTTTTAAACATTATCATATTTGATTGACATTATAACCCTTGGTGAAAATAGTCAAGTCTCTAGTTTTACTAATGATAATAGTAGTAATAATTGTCAGGCAATTTTCTAAGCCTTTCATTATCTCATTTAATCCTCACGGCAATGCTAAGTGAAATAAGCCAGATAGAGAAAGACACTACATGGCATCATTTATATGTAGAATCTTAGAAAGAATAAAAAGGTAAATCTGTAGAAACAGGGAGTTGTTATTGTTCAATCACTCAGTTGTGTCTGCCTCGTTATGACCCCAGGGACTGCAGGACTCCAGGCTTCCCTGTCCTTCACTATCTCCCTGAGTTTGCTCAAATAATCCTCACTGAGTCAATAATGCCATCCAACCATCTCACCCTCTGTCAGTGAAACAGAGTAGAAATATGGTTGCCAGGGACGGGAAGTAGGGAAAATTGGAGGTTGGAAAAAGGATATAAACTTTCAGCTATGAGATGAACACGGTCTGGGGATCTAATGTAAAGCATGATGACTACAGCTGATAACACTGTATTGTATAATTGAAATTTGCTAAGAAAGTAGGACTCATATGTTTCCACCAAAAGTATACCAGGTTTTTAAAAACATGTTTGAGTGATGTTTGAGTAGAAAGCAATAACACAAAGGGCCATAAGCATGCATGAAAAAAACCTGAAACTCTCAGTCTCTCAGATGGCAGTGTGTGTGCTGAGTCACTTCAGTCATGTCCAACTCTTTGTGACCCCATGGGCTGTAGCCCACCAGGCTCCCCTGTCCATGGGGATTCTCCAGACAAGAATACTTGAGAGAGTTGCCAGCCCTCCTCCAGGGGATCGTTCCAACTCAGAGACAGAACCCAGGTCTTGCACGTTGCAGGTGGATTATTTACCATCTGAGCCACCAGGTAAGTTCAAGGACACCAGAGTGGGTAGCCTATCCCTTCTCCAGGGGATCTTCCCAACCCAGGAAACGAACCAGGGTCTCCAGCATTGCAGGCAGATTCTTTACCAGCTGAGCTACCAGGGAAGCCCTTTCCTACAGTCAGTTCAGTTCAGTTCAGTCATTCAGTCATGTCCGACTCTTTGCGACCCCATGAATCGCAGCATACCAGGCCTCCCTGTCCATCACCTTCAGTTCAGTTCAGTTCAGTCGCTCAGTTGTGTCTGACACTTTGCGACCCCATGAATCACAGAACACCAGGCCTCCCTGTCCATCACCAACTCCCGGAGTTCACTCAGACTCGCGTCCATTGAGTCAGTGATGCCATCCTGCCATCTCATCCTCTGTCGTCCCCTTCTTCTCCTGCCCCCAATCCCTCCCAGCATCAGGGTCTTTTCCAATGAGTCAACTCTTCGCATGAGGTGGCCAAAGTACTGGAGTTTCAGCTTTAGCATCATTCCTTCCAAAGAAATCCCAGGGCTGATCTCCTTTAACTGTGTCTAAATAAGCATGGGCTTCCCAGGTGGCACTAGTGGTTAAAAAAAAAGAAATCTACCTGCCAACACAGGAGAAGCAAGAGACTTAGGTTTGATTCCTTGGTTGGGAAGATCCCCTAGAGTTGGACATGGTGACTGACTCCAGTATTCTTGGCTGGAAAATTCCTTAGGCCGAGGCTCCTGGCCGGCTACAGTCCATGGGGTTGCAGAGTTGGACACAACTGAGTGAGCACAGCAAATAAGAGTCGTGTATATTATTTCTGTTTTAAGGAAAATGACTCAAAAAAAAGATTAAGAAGCTTAACTAAAGTCTTACTTTATTTTCTAGAAATTTTACTTTGATTTTGAAGCAAAACCAATATTCTATATAAATTATAATGAGGACTGATATCCAGCTTTATCTGAAAATTACTATGATCACCATACTTACTAAACTATAGCCCTATATAACACACAATGTCTCACTGTCTAAAGTTTGTTAAATGAAACATAACAGATGGTCAGCATCACTTGAGAGAGATGATTACCCCAGGGATGTGGGCCAGATGCAACTCCCATGACCCAGTGCTGCAGAAGGAAGAGGGCACAGCAGAAAATAGGTATATACTTGCTTTCTACCATATATACGGTAAGAAATTCACTATCTAACCAGCAACACTCTGCAAATGAAATGATTAGAACTTGAATTGCTAAAAGCTGGCAGTTGCCAGAAGAAAATCAGCCTAGATACCAACCCCTGCTTAGAAGAATGTAAACTCATTTACAGGTGTTCATTATCAATGGAAAGAAAGAAATTGTCCCTGAATTCTGCTACCTGGGGAACAAGTGCTTTGACAGCAGCTTGACAGATAAAGAAGTAGCCAGCCAAATCGGAAATGTCAATGTGTCCTTCAGCAGACTGGCAGACAGACTAGGACACCAGCATGGCATTGATCTACCGTTCAAAGGGCACTTCCCGGTGTCAGATCTACAGTGTGTCAAGGTGGTGGAGATCTGCCATAAATAACACAGTTAGAGTCTTGCAAACTGGTCATGCTTAACTACAGAGAGTCGTATAGCCAACAACCAAGTGCCAGAACCTATTATGTAACCCATAAGCCATGGGGCTCTGTCATCATGGGAAATTTGGGCCTCGGTGTCTTGACAGACCTGGGTCCCAAACTGATTTTGCAAGTGTAAATGTACAAACTGGAAAATATTGAGCAAACTGATGCTGAACCTCAATTTCCTCATCTGTAAAATGGGGATAATGCCTTGCCTTTCTGGCAAAGAATATATGAGATGGCATAGGTAAGATGCCCGGAACTGCATTTAGAAAGTACTCAGCAGATGACAGTTATTTATGTCCCTAATCATTTGATCAGCTTGGAAGTGGTGTTCTCAGCAGTATACTTACTCTTCACCAGATATCGGATAGAAATGTGATATCGCAGAAGCTGCTGCAAGGTGAACAGAATTCAGGCAAGTACAAAAGGCAGCAGAAAAGTGTTTTAAAAGCACACTGAAGAACAACCTCAAAGAGCATGTTTATCCCTGCAAACCACTGATAAGCAGCCGCTGCCGCCACCACCAAGCCACAGAACGTGTTAGGATGCCTCCCTTGCAGCAGCGGTGCTAGACAGATCATGAGAATGAAAGCCAGGACCCCCGATAAATCAGATCTGATCATAGCCAAGAGGGCCCTGTGCCACAAGCCGAGAAACAGTTTTCATAGCAAAGTACATCGCAGAAATGGTTAATCACAGTGGCCTCTTCAGTCACATCCAGCCACAGCACAAGCATCATCACAGACAGCAGCATCCTTGAACTTGAAGGACAATAAACTAAAAAATGGCTCCATCGGTCCACTGTGAATAAAGGTGAAGAACACGCACTGAGAGTTATGAGAATTCACACTTAGATCTATAAAACAGGAAAGGGAACTTATCTATCAGAAAGGCTGATCAGAAATAGATATTTAAAGGAACATTTGGGGGCAGGGGGAGTAGCTTTTCTCAGAAAAGTGTTTTACATATTGGCCTGCAGAGTCAAACATAATAGAAAATAGTCTACTGTGCACAATTTACTTGGATTTTCAAATATCTTTAGATAAAGCTTTAAATCCTAGGGTGTTTTATACCCACACACAAAGGTCTCCATAGTGGAAGGCATCCAGGCACTACTTTGAATCACATCAAACTTGCAAGACCCATCCACAGAACAACCGCCGGGTGCATGACAATGTAAAGTCAAAGCTTAAACTTGTGGACTTGTGCCACGCGGCTCAGCAGGAGAAAGGTCACTCGAGACAGGTGAGAGAAACATTCGATCCTTGTCTACAACCACGCATGCTACTGCACTCAGGAGTCCTGCTCCAGAAGACCCGATAGAGCAAAGTCCAGTGACATCCCTGGAGCTCCACCTTCCTCAGACCTTGACCTGCGGATGATGGAGCTTGTATTCTTTGTGCTCTAAGCCTGCTTACCTTTCCTCTTTCTCTTTTCACAGGGGGAACATACTTCGGAGGACCTCCTCTGTTTTCACTGCACAGTTGGAAGGTGATGCCTCAAGAAAAACAGCAAGGCTAGTTTGTTCGTCAGGAGGAAAAAAATATATACACATATATATATGCACATATAACTATATACATGTACATGTGCACATGTATGTATCTGTATTTGTGTATATACATGTATACACATTATATGCATATATACAACATATGCACATAAAATATATATGCACACATGAGTATATATGTATTTGTATATATCATATACCCACATTGTGTGTGTGTATGTGTATATACATATATATACAAACAAGGACCTACTGTGTGTGTGTATATATATAATGTGTGTAACAAGGGGCTAATGTATTGGAGGAGGGCATGGCAACCCACTCCAGCATTCTTGCCTGGAGAATCTAATGGACAGAGGAGCCTGGTGGGCTACAGTCTGTGGGGTTGCAAAGAGTTGGACACAACTGAAGCGACTTAGCATGCATGCACGTACCTACTGTACAACACAGGGAACTTTGTTCAATATTGTGTAATAACTAAAAAGAATTTGAAAAACAATAGATATGTTTATATGTATAACTGAATCACTTTGCTGTACACCTAAAACTAACACCTAAAATTAATGCTTTTGAACTGTGGTATTGGAGAAGACTATTGAGAGTCCCTTGGACTGCAAGAAGATCCAACCAGTCCATCCTAAAGGAGATCAGTCCTGGGTGTTCATTGGAAGGATTGATGTTGAAGCTGAAACTCCAATATTTTGGCTACCTGATGTGAAGAATTGACTCATTTGAAAAGACCCTGATGCTGGGAAAGACTGAGGGCAGGAGGAGAAGGAGACGACAGGATGAGATGGTTAGATGGCATCACCGACTCGATGGATGTGGGTTTGGATGGACTCTGGGAGTTGGTGATGGACAGGGAGGCCTGGTGTGCTGTAGTTCATGGGGTCACAAACAGTCGGACACGAATGAGCAACTGGACTGAACTAAAAACTAACACAATATTGTTAATCAACTATACTCCAGTATAAAATAAAAAATGTCTAAATAAACAATATAAACATGTAAAATATACACATATATGCACATACACACACTCATAGACATAGAAACACACATACATACACACACCCATTGTATGACTTTATTAAGTCCTACTGTACTTTTGTAGCATCTCTGCCCATTTGGGGAGAAGCAGATGGACTCCGTATGTGTGAATAAATGTTTCCAGTCACAAACATCACATGGCAAATACCCTCACACGGCCAAAACCACGTGCAGAAACAGCAAACAGAAAGAGACAGAGTCCAATTCAGAAAGTTAAATGCCTGTAGGTGACTTTATTTTCTCTTCATTTTTCTCTAAATTCAAGCAAAATATACAATTTTGCAATTGAGCCATTGCTGATGAAAAAATTAGAACAGTGTATGTATTTGTGTGTTTTTGTCTACTGCCTAGGTGTTTAATCATTTCACATGTNATTCAGAAAGTTAAATGACTGTAGGTGACTTTATTTTCTCTTCATTTTTCTCTAAATTCAAGCAAAATATACAATTTTGCAATTGAGCCATTGCTGATGAAAAAATTAGAACAGTGTATGTATTTGTGTGTTTTTGTCTACTGCCTAGGTGTTTAATCATTTCACATGTAAGAAAACACAGCAAACTTACACAGGCAAAACTCACAACAATTAAAAACCCTAATGATACATCGTTTTACAACACTTTCAGATGATCTCCATCGCTCAGCTTGGGTACAAAAAGCAGGCAGTTATCATGCCAGAGACAGGATAACAGACACACAGCCAACGGACCTCAGCTTGAACACACCCTTGCTGTGCACTAGCGCTGGAATTTCAGAAATTCAGTCCCTCTTCTATAAAAGGCAGATAATTGTACCTACTTCACTGCGTTGCTATCAGGCACAAATAAGAAAACATTCTGTAAATGTTAAAGCACTCTACAAATAAGAAAAAGAAAAACATAATCTTTATAACTACCCTAAAGTGGATGAGACACTATCATTATCCAACTTTCATAAAGAGGCTCAGGGTGGTCAGTCACACGTCAGACTTAATGTTCTGCAACATCCAAACTGGCAACTGGCTGATCCTACTTT
This sequence comes from Cephalophus harveyi, assembly GCA_006410635.1. Classification (NCBI taxonomy): domain Eukaryota; kingdom Metazoa; phylum Chordata; class Mammalia; order Artiodactyla; family Bovidae; genus Cephalophus; species Cephalophus harveyi. The sequence goes on from SJYT01045105.1 coordinate 70,352, forward strand.
GCTTCTCTGAAAACACAATTCCTCATTTTTATAATTATTAGTTATTAAGGTCTTATGTGGGGCTTCCCTTGTAGCTCAGTCGGTAAAGAATTTGCCTGCAGTGCAGGAGACCCGGGTTCAATTCCTGGGTTGGGAAGATCCCCTGGAGAAGGAAATATCTTTGAAACAAACTACAAACACACAATTTCTTTAAGTCCATGAATATCTATGCTATCACAATGAACTATATGATGTATCTCAAAAATTAAAGGAAATTACCTGTAAACTGTGAAAGACAAAAAGTTGTACAAATATATATATTGTTGTTCATTCATTCAATAAATTCACTGAAGATCGACCATGTTCTGCACCCTGTACTGGGGCTCAGGAGGTTTAGCAGAGAAGATGAGATCCCTGCCCCCATGGAGTTTTATTCTTTTGGAAGAGATAGCAAATAATCAACCAAACAAACAAGAAAAGGACATCATGTGGTAAGTGTGCTGAAGAAAATAAATATGGGTTAAGAGTGCAACATACCTGAGGCTAGGGAAGAAGGGGAGGGAGGAGGAACAGGTAGAAAAGATTGTGAGAGAGGTCCTCTGTGAAATGTATCCTTGCCAGAAGACCTGAAAGGCCAGCTTAGTGAAACGATGGAGGAAGATTGCTTCTACTACAAGAAGCAACTCAGAAGAAGCTGAAAAAGACTTAGAGACCAGTCAGGAGGTTGTCGCAGGAGTCCAGGAGAGAGAAGAATATAAGCTCCATGAGGGCAGGGATCGCGTCTTCTCTGCTAAGCCTCCTGAGCCCCAGAGAAGATGGTGTCTAGTATAGGCCCCTTGTGGAGAAGGCAATGGCACCCCACTCCAGTACTCTTGCTTGGAAAATCCCATGGATGGAGGAGCAAGAGGTCCTCTGTGAAATGTATCCTTGCCAGAAGACCTGAAAGGCCAGCTTAGTGAAACGATGGAGGAAGATTGCTTCTACTACAAGAAGCAACTCAGAAGAAGCTGAAAAAGACTTAGTTAGAGACCAGTCAGGAGGTTGTCGCAGGAGTCCAGGAGAGAGAAGAATATAAGTTCCATGAGGGCAGGGATCGCGTCTTCTCTGCTAAGCCTCCTGAGCCCCAGAGAAGATGGTGTCTATTATAGGCCCCTTGTGGAGAAGGCAATGGCACCCCACTCCAGTACTCTTGCTTGGAAAATCCCATGGATGGAGGAGCATGGTGGGCTGCAGTACATGGGGTCGCCAGGCAGGGATCGCGTCTTCTCTGCTAAGCCTCCTGAGCCCCAGAGAAGATGGTGTCTATTATAGGCCCCTTGTGGAGAAGGCAATGGCACCCCACTCCAGTACTCTTGCTTGGAAAATCCCATGGATGGAGGAGCATGGTGGGCTGCAGTACATGGGGTCGCCAAGAGTCGGACACAACTGAGGACTTCACTTTCACTTTTCACTTTCATGCATTGGAGAAGGAAATGGCAACCCACTCCAGTGTTCTTGCCTGGAGAAACCCAGAGACGGGGGAGCCCGGTGGGCTGCCATCTCTGGGGTCGCCCAGAGTCAGACATGACTGAAGCGACTTAGCAGCAGCAGCAATAGGCCCCTTGTGGCACAGACAGAAAGCAGATGAAACAGAGAGATTTATTTCAGGAGGAAAATCACAGAGCAAAATGACCCAGACTTGGGGATGCACTGAATGTATGAGATGAGAGACAGGAAAATTACAAAACATAGTGACTCTCCTTGAGAATTAGTTTTACTGCGGTATATTGACTTGGATTATATAATATATTCTGACTTTTTCACTTTTGTGTGTTCTTAGTTGCTCAGTTGTATTCAATGTTTTGCAATTCCATGGACTGTAGCCTGCCACACTCCTCTGTCCATGGAATTTCCCAGGCAAGCTTACTGGAGCAGGTTGCCATTTCCTACTCCANATTATATAATATATTCTGACTTTTTCACTTTTGTGTGTTCTTAGTTGCTCAGTTGTATTCAATGTTTTGCAATTCCATGGACTGTAGCCTGCCACACTCCTCTGTCCATGGAATTTCCCAGGCAAGCTTACTGGAGCAGGTTGCCATTTCCTACTCCAAGGGATCTTCCTGACCCAGGGATCGATCCCATGTCTCTTGCCCACATCTCTTGAGGGTCTTGCATTGACAAACGGATTCTTTCCCACTGTTCTACCTGGAAAGCCTATATTAATCCTAACTTTTACTTGCAATTAATTTTAGATTTGGAGTCTAAAATTGCATTGAGTACCTGGGTGAATATTTTGTAGGTAACAATTAGAAAAGGTGAGTCTATCTAGTTGAGGAAAGAAATTCTAGATCCAACAGATGGCATGATAGATTTTTTAAAATTATTTTTGATTGTGGTAAAATACACATAACATTTTTGATGGACATGAGTTTGAATAAGCTCCAGGAGTTAGTGATGAACAGGGAAGCCTGGCATATCACAGTCCATGGGGTGGCAAAGAGTTGGACACAACTGAGCAACTGAACTGAACTGATCGTCTTAACCATTTTGAAGAATGCAGTTCCCCGGCATTAAGTACATTCATACTGTTGTGCAACCATCAACCACCCTCCACCTTCAAAACTCTTTTCATCTTGCAAAACTGAAAGTCTGTATACATAAAACAATAACTCCTCATCTCCCTCCCCAACCCTCTGGAAACCACCCACTGTACTTTCCATCTCTATGAATTTCATATGCTAGGTACCTCATGGAGAAGGCAATGGCACCCCACTCCAGTACTCTTGCCTGGAAAAGCCCATGGACAGGGGAGCCTGGTAGGCTGCAGTCCATGGGGTTGCAAAGAGTCGGACATGACTGAGCGACTTCTTTCACTTTTCACTTTCATGCCTTGGAGAAGGAAATGGCAACCCACTCCAGTGTTCTTGCCTGGAGAATCCCAGGGATGGCAGAGCCTGGTGGGCTGCCATCTCTGGGGTCGCACAGGGTAGGACACGACTGAAGCAACTTAGCAGCAGCAGGTACCTCACAGAAGTGGCATCAGACAGCATTTGTCCTTTTGTGACTTGCTTATTTCACTGAGAATACTGTCCTCAAGATGCATCCATATTTTAGCATGTGGCACAATTTCCTTTAGAAGATATTTTTATGATGTGGGCATAGAAAGAGTAATAGAACCTGGAGCAGAGTCCATCTGGGCAGAAATTTAATGGAAGAAGAATGAGGGCTAATAAACTCTAAGGATGGGGGAGGAGAATTGAAAAACACCTCCAGGTACCCACAATGATTTCTCGTAAGACACACTGAGTCTGCACAAACTGAGGTGGAGATCATTCAAAGGTTTTTTTCCCCACCTGAAGTGTCTAAGTTTCTATTGGTCACTGACACTGGGGTAAGACCCTGAGGAAATCAACACGCTTTATTTTAGTCTCTTCCACCAAACACGCAACTGGACCCAGTCAATAGCAAAGGTAAAAAAAAACCAACTTCTATAAAGTTTCCTCCCCCAAAGGCTTTAACATAGCACTCTGTAAGTTCCAAGCTTATATTTTCAATTCAATCATTTTCTGAGAAAATGGAGGTTATCAAAATGATCGTTATTATCCACAACATTCTGTAACAGAAAAACAACAGGGCCAGGTCCCATGTGAGTCTCTATTGCCATCTAGAATCAGTTCTCAAACAATTCCTATCACTTCTTTCATTCACCCAAGAGAAGCCTCATGACAACCGCTCTCCTTCACGAAATGGAAATTCTTAATCTCCAAATACTGGATAAAGAAAGAAATTGCAGAAGACTTTGAAAGGAAGATAATAATTTAGGTTTGAATGACTGGGCTGGCTATTTTTCTGCTATTCTATTTGATTCCTAATCTCGCAGAGGTCACCAGTTCAGAGGAGAGCCTTCAGAGATAAGACAGAAAGACTATGACACTATTTTGCAAATAAGTACTAGTACAAGGAATTTTGTTAAGGAATTTATTTGCTTACTCACAACAGGTCTGTTACTGATGTTACTTCTGCTGCAGAGTGCAAAAAAGTCTGTGTCTTTATTCACAACAGCTACCAAACAAGAAGAGAAGGCAAAGTAAAAATATCAAGGGCTTCACAATCTGTAGCAGCTAGAACAGCAAATGTAGTATAATTAAAGTAAAATAAATCAATACCCCTCCTCATTAATATTCTACTTCCCAAACTTAAGAATATTACCCATGAATATCTAATTGCAGTTTTCCCTCATGAAGTTCTATTTTGAAACCTCTGTCAAACTGAAATTGAACTCCCTGATCACATTAGTGAGCAGAATTATTTTAGGAATAAAGGATTCTTGTCTTAAATCATTAAGACACTGTCTTTATGGCCAAGCATACTTTAAGAAACTGCTGGAATCACAGTGCCCTAGAAGTCATAATGAATTGCAGAGTTCGAAATTATTTCAGCAAAAGTCAAGGGGCTGGCAATACAGCAAAGACTCAGAAACTCAAATTAATTGAAGGGATCAATTCATGAAAATTGTTATTTTGAAAATGTTTTATATCAACAGCATGGTCTAGACTCAGGACCAATAACTCTGATGTTACAAATTCTAAGCTTGATGCTCTGATTCCTTCACCAGCGAGCATGTCATTACATTAGTCCTTGACGTTCTTCCTGGCTGTAGTTTCTCACTTGATAGAATTTTTTCTGCAAACTTACAGGCTCATGGGGCAGATAGAACAAAATAGGGTAGGTGTAAGTGCGTTTAAAACTAGAAATTACTAAACTTATAAAGCTGTTGTTATTCTTCACTCACTAAGTCATGTCTGACTCTTTGTGACCTCATGGACTGCAGTACACCAGGCTTCCCTGTCCTTCACTATCTCCCAGAGTTTGCTCAAACTTATGCCCATTGAGTCAGTGGTGCCATCCAACCATCTCATCTTTTGTCGTCTCCTTCTCCTGCCTTCAATCTTTCTCAGCATCAGGGTCTTTTCCCATGAGTTAGTTCTTCGCATCAGGTAGCCAAAGATTGGAGCTTCAGCATCAGTCCTTCCAATGAATATTCAGGATTGATTTCCTTTAGGATTGACTGATTTGATCTCCTTGCTGTCCAAGGAACTCTCAAGAGTCTTCTTCAGCACCACAGTTCGAAAGCATCAATCCTTCGGATTATTAAGTAAAAATAACTACTGGGTAAAAATGACCAAGTAAAAATCATATGATAGCCTGTGTAAGATTAAACAGATAAACTGAAACAAAGCAGGACAGAGGTGTGGGTACAAATTCAGAGGTTGTTTTTAGCCTTGAAAAATAGTTTTCAAAATGCAGGAATTCTAACCATTGTGAGGCTGAAGTAACCCAAGGTCAGTCCAGAGGCTTGGATTCTGTACAAGGAGAGTGTTGTGTGGTCTCCAGAGCTCTGAATGGAAGTGAAATTCTCCATGTAGAATCAGCCTTCCAGGGCATATCTCACCTCCTGGGACATGGATTTCCAGCAAGATGTTCTGAAAAGCAGATCATGTGCCCAAGAAGTTCTGTGAGGAGACTTGAGGACAGCTATATGACCTGGAAGCTTCTGGCTGCTGAGCTCAAGCAAGGCAGAAAAATAGTCACTTCTTTCCTGAGGAAAAATATTTGGAGGCAAGTTTTTTCCAGCCCTTGCTAACTATGATAATTGCATTTGACATTTCAGGAGCACGACTCAATAGCTAAAACATGGAAATGTAAATGACTTGCAGTAAGAAATATAAATGGGCATACATTCAAAGACCAACTGCTCCTCCTGTGAGGAAATGTGCTTCCAAAGTTTCCCACAGTTACAAGTTAAAAAAGAAATTCTGTAATATATCATGAATTCTGAGTAGGCTGTTTTTTTTTCAAATTTTATTAGAAGTATTATTGAAAAATAAAATCTCTAAATTCAATTGTATTGAGTAACTTATATAATAAGATGATAGTCGTGTTTCTTTACTACATGCAGAGTAAAATGTAGCAGATGAAATCCAGCCAGCTACTACTGTTCACTAAATGATAAATGCGTGTGATAATAGAATATTAAGTTGCCTCAATCATGTCCAACTCTTGCGACCCCATAGAGCTTACCCCCACCAGGTTCCTCTGTCCATGGAATCCTCCAAGCAAGAACACTGGAGCAGGTTGCCATTCCCTTCTCCAGGGGATCTTTGCTTCCCTGGTGGCTCAAACAGTCAAGAATCTGCCTGAAATGCAGGAGACCTGGGTTCAATCCCTGGATCAGGAAGATCCCCTGGAGAAGGAAATGGTGACCCACTCCAGCATTCTTGCCTGGAGAACTCCATGGACAGAGGAGCCTGGTGGGCTACAGTCCATGGGATCACAAAGAGTCGGACATGACTGAGCAAATAACACACACATTATTACCTTAAGCTGAATGTCATTTTTTTTTTATTAAGTAGGTCATGGTATATGTACTCTCTGTAACACCAGAAGGAGGGGAGGGAGGGAGGGAGAGAAGGAAGGAAGGAGGGAGGGAGGAACCAAGAAAGGAAGGAAAGAAGGAAGATTTATACGTGATACTTTGATACAACTGTTAAGGTTAGTTGAAACGTCGGACTCACCTCTTGATAACTATAGCCATATTATTTAATGTCTTTAATCTGCAGTAAAATAGAGATAGGAAAGGCACCTGCCTCACAGAATTGTTGTGAGGATTAAATAAGGTACTCCACAGAAAGGACTTGGCTTAGTGCCAGGTACAGACAAACCCTCAATCATTCTTGTTTATGTGTCAGATGCTTGCTACAGAGCAATTAATCTCACGGTTTTCAAGATTCTATTGATATCATTTAGAACACCTGAAAAGTTCTTTATAAATATTTATTAACCCTTTCTTGTGTCTGTCTTTCCAGAAGGAACCCCTAGAGTTTCATGAATGAAAGCATTCTAAAGAAAAACAGATCACTGTAATTGAGGGGGCAGTGTTCTAACAATAAGGCTCAGTATCAGAGAAGGGAGATAGACATCATTTTCACTCTCCTCCTGGTAGGAGGAGGCTGAAAAATATGGAGGAAGGCATCAAGCTGCCGGCTGAGGGAGCCACGATGTAGGGTAAGGCATCTGGCCATGTGCTTTAGAGTCTCTCGCTACTGTGCATGATGGGGTTCTGTCGGTTGGCTGGTTTGGGAGTGTGTGTGTGTGTGTCTGTAGTTACGAAGTCACATAATTGCATCCTAAAACCAGGAAACATAAAACATATAAATAACAGTTTGGAAGGTGGCAAATAATAATACATAACAAACAAATTGCATTCCTAACCTAATGGAAGAGACAGATAACTATAATCCAAGACAGACTTTGGTAAGTATAAATAAAAGAGATGTCAAGTAAAAGGCGATAAAATTGAGAGCGAGTGACTTAGTCGAAATCCCCGCACAATGGTCCAAGAGGGAAGAAGGGTCATGGGTGACCTCTGCAAGCTCTTAATTACGTGAGTGCAGAGACCTTGTTTACTTAATTTACCACAGTGATCCAGCACCTAGCATAGAACCTGGGAGATGTAAGCAATGATAAATATATGCTGAACAAATGAGTGAATATATAAATTATTTCAAGATGATGAGCCCAAGGAGTGAAAAGACAGCATTACCAGGAACTTCAGGGGAAAATACAAATATGATGCTAGTTTGCAGCAGGGAGAGTGCAAAGGATAGGGTTTAGTTATTGATGCAGTAAGTTTGCTGATGTTTTTGCAGAATACAGAGTTAATGAGATCTTCAACAGTACCATCTTACAGTGTAATGAAAGAATCCAGATAAAACAGGATTCTGACTATTAAAAATATAGTCCGGATTTCTTTTTTGAAAAGATAACTTCCCCCAGGGCACAGTCACCCTCAACTCACACTCTTCTATCCACTCCCATCAAGACTTTCTCCATTTAGGCTGACCACCTTATCATTTTACTACTTAGTGGAGTTTGTCATATCCCAATCTGAAAGGCCACTGTTCAAACCTGTTTCTTGATTACCTCTGTGAATCTAAGAATCTCCACACTCATATTTTATTAATCTGCTAACTTCATCCACTGAAGACTCATGTATTTCCTTAGTATTAGCCAATAGCACCATTTCTTGGCCCAAAGTCAATATAATTCAGCTTTTAAAATATTCCTCTATATAAAACCTGGTCGATAACTTTACAAAACTAAATAAAAGATCCAGCGTGAGTTTTAACTTCATCAGACATGTGCTTCATGAGGCAACAGTGTCTTTTCCCAGAAAAGAACTCCAACCTTCCCTGTTTTCTTGTTGTTGTTGATTAGTCACTAAGTTGTGTCTGACTCTGCAACCCCATGGACTGTAGCCCACCAGGCTCCTCTGTCCATGGGATTCTCCAGGCAAGAATACTGTATTAGATTGCCATTTTCTCCTCCAGGGATCTTCCCAATCCAGGGATCGAACCTGCATCTCTTGAGTCTCCTGTGTTGGCTCAGATACTTTACCTCTGAGCCACCTGGACTTCCCTGTTCTCTACTCCTGCCCATAAAGAAGTATTCCTGGTCTGCAAAAGAGCAAGGGCAAAACCATTTCCCAGGTGTCGTATGGGAATGATGCTGGGAATCAGAGAGTTAATACTCCAAACTATGAGATCTCAGGTAGACTGCATTCTCAGTGGACTAAAGGATGGCAATCAAGCTAACTCACTCAAAGTTTTATTTTTTCAATCAGTTTGTATTGAAGAATAGCTGCTTTACAATGTTGTGTTAGTTTATACAGTACAGAAAAGTGAATCAGCTATCCGTAACATTTGTTGTTGTTCAGTTGCAAAGTCATGTCCGACTCTCTGACCACATGAACTGCAGCATGCCAAACCTCCCTGTCCTTCACCATCTCCCTGAGTTTGCTCCAACTCATGTCCATTGAGTCAGTGATGCCATCGGTCTCTGTCGCCCCCTTCTCCTCCTGCCCTCAATCTTTCCCAGCGTCAGGGTCTTTTCCAATGAGTCAGCTCTTTGCATTAGGTAGCCAAACTATTGGAGTTTCAGCTTTAGCATCAGTCCTTCCAGTGATTATTCAGGGTTGATTTCTTTTAGGATTAGCTAGTTTTATCTGCTTGCTGTCTAAGGGACTCTGAAGAGTCTTCTCCAGAACCATGAATTGAAAGCATCAGTTCTTCAGTGCTCAGCCTTCTTTATGGCCCAACTCTCACATCCATATATGACTACTCGAAAAGCCATTGCTTTGACTATATGGACCTGTGTCAGCAAAATGATATATCTGCTTTGTAATACATTGTCTAGATTTGTCACAACTTTTCTTCCATGGAGCAAGTGTCTTTTAATTTTGTGGCTGCAGTCACCATCCACAGTGATTTTGGAGCCCAAGAAAGTGAAATCTGTAACTGTTTCCACTTTTTCCCTCTTTGTTGGATTTCCTTTTCATTTAGGTCACCACAGAGCATTGAGTAGAGTTTCCTGAGCTATACAGTAGCTTCTCACTAGTTATAATCTCCCCATTCAACCCATGCCCCCTTCTCCACCTTGGCGTCCATACCTCTGTTCTCTACAACTGTGTCTCTATTGCTGCTTTGCAGATAAGATCATCTATACCATTTTTCTAGATTCCACATATATGCCTCAATATCCAGTATTCGTGTTTCTCTTTCTGACTTACGTCACTCTTTTGACAGTAGGTCCATCCGCATCTCTACAAATGACCGAATTTCATTCCTTTTTATGGCTGAGTAATAGTCCATTGTATATATGTACCACATCTTGTTTCTCTATTCCTCTGTTAATGGACATTTAGGTTGCTCCCATGTCATGGCTATTGTGAAAGGTGCTGCCATGAACACTGGGGTGCATGTGGAAGGAATTATTTTTAGAACATTCCCACCCTCACATAGATAGGGTATTTGTCCCAAAATGAAACCTAAGATCTTGTCTGCAAGGAATTTACCAAGGCAGACTATAGTTTCAGGGCAGGAGTGGGGGGCCCCCCTCCTTCTGTCAGCCTTTGCTTATGCCAAATACCCTCAAGTGAACTCTGCCAGTTAAAACTCCCCAGCCATCTACATGGAGCTCAAAGTCAGTCCTCCCCACAGTGAAAAGGTCTGGTGACTAAAAAGGTTCCTCTGAATTACCAAAGAAATCTGTGCTAGCTACCTATTTTTAACCCAAACAGGTTTTCTGTTCTTTATTCTTTTATACTTATAATTATGAAAAATTCTAAACATACAAAGGTAGATGATAGTATAATGCACCCCTCCATATACCCAAAACCCAGCTTCAAAATATTAATTCAACAATTCATACCCAATGTTGTTTTCCATATGACCTAACCTGCAAGGATGGGCTCAATAAAGGACAGAAATGGTCTGGACCTAACAGAAGCAGAAGATATTAAGAAGAGGTGGCAAGAATACACAGAAGAACTGTACAAAAAAGATCTTCACGACCCAGATAATCATGATGATGTGATCACTAATCTAGAGCCAGACATCTTGGAATGTGAAGTCAAGTGGGCCTTAGAAAGCATCACTACGAACAAAGCTAGTGGAGGTGATGGAATNATGTTGTTTTCCATATGACCTAACCTGCTCCCCCAATCCACACAACTGTTTAAAAATTCCCAGACATTATGCTACTCCATCATGAAAAATTTAGGTATGTATCACTAAAAGACAAAGATTGCCTTTTCAAATCATGACCACAGTATCTAAATCACAGCTTCCAAAAAAAAAAAAAAAATTGATCTTACATTACTCAGTGTTCATACACTTGGTTGTTCTAAAAATGATCTTTTTAAAAGTGTAATTTATTTGAATCGGTATGAAAACAAGGTTGGTGGTTGTTATAGCAGCTCAGTCGTGTCCAACTCTTTGCAACCCCATGGGCTGTAGCCTGCCAGGCTGCTCTGTCCATGGGATTCTCCAGACAAGAATAGTGGAGTGGGTAGCGATGCCCTTCTCCAAGGGTCTTCCTCATCTAGGAGTCGAACACAGGTCTCTTGCATTATAGACAGATTCTTTACCATCTGAGCTATCAGGGAAGAGTATACAATATAATTGGTTGATAAGACCCTTGCTTTCTTATAGTTTACAGATTTCCTATTTTTTTCTTCCTGCCCTTTACATTTCTTGAAGAAATCACCTTGTTTGTCCTGTACAGTTTCTCAAAATGTGGATTTTATGCCCACCTCTCCATGGAGTCACTTAACATGTTCCTTTATTGTTGGTATTTATTATTCATTGATAGATTTATTGAAAGCTTGATCTGTTACTGGGTCTTTTTACTCTTTTCTTGGTAAGACCAATTCAAACACAGTGTGTATGCTTTCAACAGAAGTATATAATGCCTGATTATCTCTTTTTGCAAAGTTAGCAGTCATTGATAACTTAAACCAACTCATTCATTAGAATTGTATAAAGATGATATTCTAGCATTCCTTCTTCACTTATTATCTGGAATATGTCTAAAAAATTAAGCTTCCTCTCATCAAATATTTGATTATCCTGGGGTACTTTTTATAGAAGAAAGTGAAAATCAATTCTTTCCTTTATCCATTAGTTTCTTCAAAGAAAAATGAGCTTTGATACTACAAAGATGATCCATGAACTTGAGGGATTTCTGGTGGGGAGATTTGTTTTATTATGAACCCAAGGATTTAAGTGTATTTGATGTGTTTAAATTTATTTATTCTTTTTGATGTGTAAACCATCCTAGCTTTGTCCGGCAGGAGCCTATACAAGTTGGCCCAGAACCCTTTCGATGGTCTTTGATAGCTTCCTTGCTTTCTAGAATGACAAGATATTGTAGGTTCATCTTCTGTATTTCTTGGGTCTGTGTGCTCAGTCACATCCAGCTCTTTTTGACCCCATGGACTGCAGCCCCACCAGGCTACTCTGTCCATGGAGTTTTCCAGGCAAGAATACTGGAGTGGGTTGCCATTTCCTCCTCCAGGGAATCTTCCCAACCCAGGGATCAAACCTGCATCTCTTACCTCTCCTGCAGTGGCAGGCGGGTTCTTTACCACTGTGCCACCTGGAAAGCCATTTCTTACCCTTGACCAGCAATCAACTTTTTTTTTTTTTTGCAAGGAACTCTTTCATTTTAGTGAGAGATGGTATTTTGAAACAACAAGCTAGGCACTGGGGTTGTTCATGACTACTGGACTGGTCACTGTTTCTGTAGTTTTCCGGAGGAGAGACCTAGTAAAACACACATACATACATACACACACAAAATACCTCACGCGTTCATGACGACACTTCCACTTTAAAGGCAGGACCACAGAGCTTTAATCCATCTCATTGATCTGATATCTCTCAATACTTATCCTCTGCATCAAAAAGCCCAGAGCTTAAGAACATAATTACTACTTTTTTATGCTGCTGTTGCTGTTCAGTCACTAAGTCGGGTCCGACTCTTTGCAACCCCATGAACTGCAGCACACCAGGCTTCCCTGTTCTTCACTATCTCCCAGAGTTTGCCCAAACTCAAGTCCATTGAGTGGTGATGCCATCCAACCATCTCATCCTCTGTCGTCCCCTTCTCCTCTCACCATCAATCAACTTTATATTGTATGTGACACAAAAAACAACCTCAGAATACAGATTTGGAGACTGCCATCAACAATGTAATTGATGAAGCAGTTTAGGATATTCTTTAATTATTTTTTTCCTTGAGATGCATCTCTCTGAGGAGATACAGATCACTGTGCTTTAAAGCACTTGGAACAGTTGATCACTGTTTGGTTCTACTGCTAACTGAATATACAATCAGATTCATTGATTTTATTTTACTACTGATGTGGGGGAATTATCTTTTATATTTTAATTTTTATTATAGTCATGAAAACACATACATGGTCCCAAAGTCATATTTACAAATAGTATTAACTTATATCCTCTCTGCCCAAAAGCTAACATATTTTTAGATTTCATAGTTTACTCTTCCAATTCTTAAAACACAAGGATGTGTGTATATATTTATATCTCCCCTTTTGCAGTAAATAGTATCATACTATGCGTACTTTTCTCCACCTTGCCTTTTTCTTAATCTAACAACATATCCTATAGATCATTCCATGAATATATATATATCCTTCTTAACATCTTCTATTGTATCACACAGCATCCACCCTGAAGATGTTTCACTGTTTTGTTCAACCAGTCCCCTACTGACAGACATTTGGATAATTTCCAAGGTTTTCCTACTACAAATAGTGCTGTAAACAATAGCCTGGATAATACATATTTCCATGCCTTTGTCATTTCCTACAAGTGGGTAGCCCTCTGTTTTAAAAGACAAACAGAAATAAATGTCATCAAAATTTTGGGAGAAAAAAAAAACACAAGAAGACTGAGGAACAGGGAGAAAAACTGGCTTCAATGAAAGTAATATTAATATTACTTAGTAATCAGTTCAGTTCAGTTCAGTCGCTCAGTCGTGTCCGACTCTTTGCGACCCCATGAATTGCAGCATGCCAGGCCTCCCTGTCCATCACCATCTCCTGGAGTTCACTCAAACAATAGTAATATTATGAAAATAATATTAATATAAAAATCTAATCTAATATTATGAAAACAATATTAATATAAAAATCTAACTAGTGTCTTCAGAGAAAATCAAGTGAATACTGCAGTCAGAAAATAAGAATAAACTGCTTTTAGAAACATATACTTTCCATATGTAAAATTAGATAGCCAGTGGAAATTTACTGTGACACAGAGAGCTCACGACTGAGTGACCTTTAGAGAGACAGGGAGCTCAAATCTGGTGCTCTGTGACAGCCTAGAGGTGGGACGGGGTGGGAGGTAGAAGGGAGTCTCAGGAAGGAGGGGACACATGTATACCTATGGCTGATTCATGTTCATATATGGCAGAAACCAATACAATATTGTAAAGCAATTATTCTCCAATTAAAATAAATAAATTATTTTTTTAATGAGAGACAAAAGGAAAGAATGCCAGATTCAAAACTCCTTGTATTTACAGTGTTTGGGGCTGCCTCTTGCTAATTCAATTATAATAAAATTATTGCAAATTCAAAAAAAAAAGAATAAATTACTTTTAAAATGTGGGAGATGAGAGAAAAAAGTAAAAATATGACCTAAAGGATGTTGGAGATCAATTCCTCTTTCATGACTGGAATCAGTAGATATTGTCTCAGGTTGATACAGAAGGGGATAAACGTGTAACCCATTGTATACCTAGAATGTTAATGTATAAACTGAAAAATCTGGAAGCAGTTGGCTCTGGGGAGTTGTACTAGAATTGGAAAACTGTGTACTTTTCATTTAAGCCCATTCTGCATGGTTAGAATGTTTTCATAATAATATTTTAATTAAACACAAAATATGAAAATGAATTAAAAAATGTGAACTGGTATTTATATGCTTTCATTTGCAATATGCTTCCCAGAGCACAGAGGAACAGAAGACTATTCTTATCTGCTGAAAATCTTCCAAGAGTAGTGCTAACAGGTGATAACTTACTCTGATGCTCAAAACACAGTGTGACAAGTGTGATTTACCTACAGCTAACACGTCTCCCTTGGAGCTTGCTCAGTCTCCTGTCCATCACTCTCTTGCTCTCTTTTCCACTGTACTCATCAGAAAAACAATAAGTAAAAAAATACATTACTATCCCTTGTAGATGGTCTTTCTTACATAATCCCTTAAAAATTCAGGTGAATGGAATATTTTCCTTTACTTTCACAGAAAATTAAGTTGTTTAATTTGAAATGTGATTCCCACTGGATGTTTCTCTTATTACTAGCCACCAATCAACATGAAAATGCACTCTCCTTCTGGAACTAAATAAATATTATTTTCCTCCAGACCCCATTTTTTTTCCCAATGTGAGAAGTTACCTCATCAAAGAAGCCAAGTCTTATTTGTCCTCAGAGAAATCACTGCACTATCACACCAGGCAATGTTCGATTGTCTTCAGTGATTCCACCCTCGAGATAATAGGTGTTATCTCCTTGATAAGTATGTAAAAGAGACTGATTTTCTGTAGTTCTCAATTGTTTTTTTTTTTTTTGGCCCTTGTTGTGTGGTGTGCAGGATCTTAGCTCCTGGACCAGGGATCAACCCCATGCTCCTGCATTGGAGGTGCCGAGCCTTAACCACTGGACATCCAGGCAAGTCCCGGGAAGTTCTCAGCTCTTTACAGGTGGGAGTTAATGTCAGGAAATCTCAGGTACTCACAACAATACATCCACTCACACATTTCAGTAAGAATGTTCCTAATTTTATCACTGAATACATCCAAGACTTGGTTGCATTGCCTCAGTTCCTTGATTAGAAATATTTAAATCCCACTTAAAGTCTTTATGGATCTACCTGGTGGCTCAGACGGTAAAGCGTCTGCCTGCCATGCGGGAGACCCGGGTTCGATCCCTGGGTTGGGAAGATCCGCTGGAGAAGGAAATGGCAACCCACTCCAGTAATCCTGCCTGGAAAATTCCATGGACTGAGGAGCCTGGTGGACTACAGTCCATGGGGTCGCAAAGAGTCGGACACAACTGAGCAACTTCACTTTCACTTTAAAGTCTTTATACCTGGAGAAGGAAATAGAAACCCACTCCTATATTCTTACCTGAAAAATCCCATGAGCAGAAGAGCCTGGCGGGCTACAGTCCATCGGGTCACGAAGAATTGGACACAACTGAGTCCATTCTGAAGAAGATCAGCCCTGAGATTTCTTTGGAAGGAAAGATGCTAAAGTTGAAACTCCAATACTTTGGCCACCTCATGCGAAGGGTTGACTCATTGGAAAAGACTCTGATGCTGGGAAGGATTGGGGGCAGGAGGAGAAGTGGACGACCGAGGATGAGATGGCTGGATGGCATTACGGACTCAATGGACGTGAGTCTGAGTGAACTTCAGGAGATGGTGATGGACAGGGAGGCCTGGTGTGCTGTGATTCATGAGGTCGCAAAGAGTCGGACACAACTGAGCCACTGAATTGAACTGACCACACCATAGACAAGTAACTTAACTTCTCTGAGATTCAGTTTCATTCTCCATAAAATGAGGATAATACCACCTATTTTACAGTATATCCCTGACCACCCTATCTAAAATAGCATCTCCAAAATTCTCCATCCCCTTCATCTGATTTACTTTTTTTTTTTTTTAATATTTATGTACTTGGCTGTGTTGGGTCTTAGTTGCAGTATGTTGGACCCCAGTTCTCCACCAGGAGCATGGAGTCTTAGCCACTGAACCCTGAGGGAAGTCCCTGATTTGTTTTTCTTAACCACTGTCTATCTCTACCTACTATTTCTCTATTCCTCCCTTTGTTAACTACCTGTCTCCCATACTAGATTGTAACTTCCCTGAGGATAGGGCTCCACCTGTTTCATTCACAGGTATACCTGTGGCCCTTCAAATGATGCTTGGCACACAGCAGCTGCTCCATGAATGTTATTGAATGACTGAATGAAGTTTATTGCTGAATGATTAAATGAAATAATATATGTAAAATGCTTGGCGCTTAACAAAAAGTAACTACCTAATGAAAGGTAGCATTAATTTTTTAAATAGCCACAACTGCTAGGACATAAATACTCATTAAGTTGTTTGAACTTAACTGCTTAAGCAGAATCATTAAGTTTGTTTATTTGGTTGGTCTTTGCCTAAGGGCTCCAGAAACCAATGAGGTTTGGGAACCTCTGCTATATGAGCTGGAGAAGGCGATGGCACCCCACTCCAGTACTCTTGCCTGGAAAATCCTGTGGACAGAGCAGCCTGGTAGGCTGCAGTCCATGGGGTCGCAAAGAGTCGGACACAACTGAGCGACTTCACTTTCACTTTTCACGTTCTTGCACTGGAGAAGGAAATGGCAACCCACTCCAGTGTTCTTGCCTGGAGAATCCCAGGGACAGGGAGCCTGGTGGGCAGCCGTCTATGGGGTCGCACAGAGTCAGACACGACTGAAGCGACTTAATAGCAGCAGCAGCTATATGAGCTACAAGCAAACCACATTATCACATGTAGAAAACAAAAGGTGTTAATGTGCCAAGAAGTTCTGTGAGATTGGCTGGAGGCCCACTGAGAGAAGAATACAGTCAAAGAAAAAAAAAATACTCGAGGGGACTTCCGGGGTGGTTCAGTAGTTAGGACTCCATGGTCCCAATGCAGGGGACACAGGTTCGATCCCTGGCTGGGGAACTGGGATCCCTCACGTCTCAGATTGCAGCCTTACAAAAAGAAAAGATACTCGAGGAAGCAGAGAGGCCTGAGCAAGCTTCTTGGAGGCTGAATCAGAGTGTGTAAATGAAACTCTCAGAAGGTATTTACGTTCCATAAGAACAAACCCTGCAGATCAGACCGGGCTTCCCTAAGACAGAAGAAAGGAAGAAAAACCACGTGCACACACCATGCCAGCTCTAGACTATGAAACTACACATGCGCGGGGCTGATAGAAGAGATGGGAGATGAGATGAGGTAAACGGAGGGTGACTGGGGGTGGAGGGAGGCCATAAAAAATTTTTGGAAATTCAGGATTTTATGGTCATTGCGACTTTGCCCTCAAACACCTTCTGTAAGGTTTCTTACCAATGAAATAATACTTAATTTGACATCTGGGCCTTTCCTGTCATACTGGATCCTAACATTGTGATTTAGCAGGCTTAGCCAAAAATCTAAGTTCTACATTTCTTCATTAAAAGGTATTCATCTAATATATAAAGTCCGCTCTTATTACTGAGATTAAAGCTGGCTTGAGATGAAAGCTCTCACAATCTTTTTTTTTTTTTAATAATTTCAATACAATCTCATTGACCTCTGTGGTATGTGTATGTGTTTGTGTGTGTTTTAAACAATATAAACCCCTTAGTCAATCATTCCTAATTTCAGAAATTCAAGAGTTCCCTCTACCTAGTTTCTGTGCTACAGCAAGGCCTTACTTTCTGTCAATCGTCCGATTAATCATTTGGGGGTTTTAGGCTTCTGGAAGAAAAACTCCTTTCTGCCACTTCCCACACTTATCAGATATTCAGCTCAATAGTTTCACTAGCTTCTCATCCCCATTTTCCACCCCATCTTCCTCCTCCAGAGCACTGAGTTCCCCGACAGCGCCAGTGAGGACTTTATCAATCTGTGTCTTAAGCTCTTCCTTACTCATCGGCTTTTCTCCAGCTGTTAGCTTTTTATAAAATCCACTCTCCCACCCTTTTTAAGCTTCAGGAGATCTGAAAACTTAAGAAAACTCCTAGGTTACATCTTTGCTTTGGCAGGAACAGTTAAGTAAGATGATCGTATGAAATGACTTATTTTCAGGCAAGAGGACGAAAATGTAAGTAGGCTGAACCATGCTGATGACAAGATGCTCTTCTCTGACATTTGACATCTTTTCTTCTCCTGGAGGCAAGAGGCCAGGTTCAAATTCCACCATCATCACTCATTAACCTTGTCACCTTAACTTCCTGATTCTCAGAGTCTTCATCTATAAGACAATAATACCTGTTTCACCTGAGGGTAAAGATTGAATATAAGTGACCCACAGGTAGAACACAGCACACAGTGTGAGCTTTCCCCTTCTTGGGTTGTTTACTCTTGATATTGTTTATTCATTAACTGCTATTGTTTATTCATTAACTGCTAATCAATTCAACTCAAGTTATCAGTATGGATTTTGTGATGGATTACATAAAACAATAAGAGTGGAAAGACTAACATACAAGTCAGGTCGTTTTATTTTTATCATAAGCAAGTTCTAATTCTTCCTCAAAGCTATGCTCCCATCTTTCAGCAATACTATAAGCAATAATTCTAACTAGGTGGGTTAACAAAATGGGCTAAATGAGCACAACAAGCCTCTTTACACAGATTCCCTTGCTTTTAAGCCTTGCTATACTCACACTGCACCCCATACACATTTTTTTTAATTACTGTTGTATTTATTTATTTTAACTCGGCAGCGCCACACAGTATATGAGATCTTAGCTCCCCGACCAGGAATCGAACCCGTGCCCCCTGCAGTAGAAACACGGAGTCTTAACCACTGGACCTCCGGGGAAGTTCCCACACACATTTTGAGAGCTCGTCATTGGAAGGGAATAAGAGAGCATGTGGGTATTAGAAGTCTGTTGGAATCCAGGACTGGGGTAATAGATTATATATTTGTTCAAGGTTCCTTTCCATTCTGTGAGTTCATAACTCTACCAAGACAATTTCTAAAACTCCAACCCTACCATACAATTTTCCTACAGTGGTGTTATTTAAATAAGAGATTTTGATTTACATAGAAAAGGCAGGATTGTCTTCAGTCTCAACCGGAACAAGAGCAAAAACACTATGCTGGAAATCTGAAATTCAGAACTGAAATGCACTTCTCTAATCGTCAGTCACCTGATCTGAAAAACGTGGGCTGAGCTCAGCAAACACTTACGTTTCATTTCAGCTTTGAAATTCTGATTCTGGGGTAAGGGTGCAGCCAGTCACCATCGTAGACACAGCAACAGGCCTGAAATAAACACGTGGGAATGGCTACCTTTTCAGGAGTGATCTGTGACCATTGCCACTTTCGCAGGTTATCTCTGAGAAAGGGCTGAGGGTGGAGAAGGATAATGAAAGAACAAATGAACCAAATGGACAGACATGGGGGAGGACCACTGGGTGCTCCCTGCTCTATTCTAAAATAATAACTTTAAATAATCGGTCAGAGATGTGCCTTTGTGCACCGGAAACATTCAGAAAAGGACTCGTATCTGTCTCAGCAACAATGATCCTCCATACCAATGATGTTATTGTCTTTTGGGCTCAGAAATTAACCAAACTGCTGGCTGCCACAGCCATCCTCCCTTCTAGACAGCTCATAAATTTCCCCTTCCCCAGCCCTAGAGAGTGTTTAATTAATACCATCATGGGCCCAAAATAAGTAGAACACTAGTCCTCACTATCTAAAAGCCCAGATTATTTTAATATTTCAAGAGTAACCAAGGCAACCAGAGTTTAAGCAACATAATATCACTGCCAATAAAACTTTCCGATTTGTTCAATTTTGTAAGACTGGAAAAAAAAATAGTGTTAAGTTTTAATGACACTTGGGAAAATTTTTGGTGTTAACTTCCATCTTTATAATCTAACTAAGTCCACACCAATAAAATCTTAACACACTCACACACACACACACAGACACACACAGAGCATATTTATATATCAAAGATATCATATCTTTAGGCAAATATTTATAAATAGGCCCAAAGAGAAATTTTCAAAGAAATGTTAATAATTTCCGTAAAACCCTCACATACTGCATGACACTGCATATAACATTTTAATTAATTACCTATTCATGAACCACTTGGGGCCTTTTGCACAATTTGGATGATTAACGAGCATGAGTGTGAGGACTCAGTAAAGACTGTCTAATAAAACCTTCCTCAAGATGCTTCCTATTTGCAAAGCACTGCCGCTCAATGAGTGACCCAGTGGTCTGGCAGAAATGCTTCAGTCTGTTCTGCCCAAGATCCGGCCTCTTCTGGTCCTGTTTGATTGAGGCCAGGAGAGTGGCATGGGAGATCCTCGGGCTATGAGGAAAGACAGAGCCAGGAACACATGGCATTCTGCAGCCCCCAGAAACCAATTCAAAAATAGATCTGTGTTCCTTCCTCCTGAACAAAATACTGGAAATGTGATTGCTGTGGGGAAATAACTCTGGCAGAGGGGAAAGAAGACGAGTCAGAGACGTCCCTTTCCTAATAATCATTACCATTTATATGTTCCCACTAGGTGCCAGCGCTGTGCACTCTACAGACATTATCTGACACTTTCTTTAAAACTCCCTGCAAAATATGCGTGAAAACACCATTTCTCTGATGGGAACCTGGAACTCAGATAGAAAAGGAACAGAGATCTGAGCCCTAGTTTTTGCAACTTCAAAGACTACGCTCTGGCTTCTTCTTTAAAGGAACTGTTGGGAAATCTGTACTCTTAAGAGAGATTTTTATATTTGTAGCTGATAAACACAAGAGGTTTTGCAAACCTCACGCATACATTCTTATTGCAAAGAGCTGAGAGGAGAGAGAGCTTCCTCCATGAGGTACTGGAAGACTATTCAGAGACCTGCAGGCTGTCCTGGTGAGCCGGGGAGTTACAGTAGGAACTGAGTGGTCAGAGAAGTCTAGTGGTTTGTTGACCATCGGGGATCCCACAAAAGACAGGAAAGAAGTGGGCAAACAGTTGACCCAGCTTTCTTTACAACACACCATCCTCCAGGTGGTGGACCTTAAAGGTTACGTGGTTCTTCTGGGTTTGCTTTGCTTTGCTTTGTTTTGTTTTGTCTATCCAACCTTCCCCTTGGGTGGGTATGCTGCTGCTGCTGCTGCTGCTAAGTCGTTTCAGTTGTGTACAACTCTGTGCGACCCCATAGACGGCAGCCCACCAGGCTCCCCTGTCCGTGGGATTCTCCAGGCAAGAACACTGGAGTGGGTTGCCATTTCCTTCTCCAGTGCAAGAAAGTGAAAAGTGAAAGTGAAGTCGCTCAGTCGTGTCTGACTCTTCACAACCCCATGGACTGCAGCCTACCAGGCTCCTCTGCCCATTGGATTTTTCAGGCAAGAGTACTGGAGTGGGGTCCCATCGCCTTCCCCATAGGTGGGTATAAAGGAAGTTATCTCCAGTTATGTTCAGTCCTAGTGAAACTCATTACAGCTATTTCCCTACATATGGACAAATTTCATTCTGAGAGCCTATTTGTAAGTCCAATTTGTTCATAAGTCCAACAAAGTTAGCACAGGTACCCAACTAATCAGCTATATAGTTTTGTACTGTAATAGACTTCACGGCAGATAGATGGGGAAACAGTGGCAACAGTGGCTGACTTTATTTTTCTGGGCTCCAAAATCACTGCAGATGGCGATTGCAGGAATGAAGTTAAAAGATGCTTACTCTTTGGAAAGAGAGTTATGACCGACCTAGACAGCAAATTAAAAAGCAGAGACATTACTTTGCCAACAAAGATCCATCTAGTCAAGGCTATGGTTTTTCCAGTGGTCATGTATGGATGTGAGAGTTGGACTATAAAGAAAGCTGAGCACTGAAGAATTGACGCTTTTGAACTGTGGTGTTGATGAAGACTCTTGAGAGTCCCTTGGACTACAAGGAAATCCAACCAGTCCATCCTAAAAGAGATCAGTTCTGGGTGTTCATTGGAAGGACTGATGTTGAGGCTGAAATGCCAATACTTTGGCCACCTGATGCAAACAGCTGACTCATTGGAAAAGACCCTGATGCTGGGAAAGATTGAGGGTAGGAGGAGAAGGGGATGCCAGAGGATGAGATGGTTGGAAGGCATCATCGACTTGATGGACATGGGTTTGGGTGGACTCCGGGAGTTGGTGATGGACAGGGAGGCCTGGTGTGCTGCGGTTCATGGGGTCGCAAAGAGTTAGAAATGACTGAGTGACTGAACTGAACTGAGGCTCATAATACTTTACATACAAATAATACATAAAAACAAACACAAAAAAATAAAGACAACACTTTTAATCTTACAGTACAGTACCTTAAAAAGTACAGTAGTATGGTACAACAGCTGGCACTCAGGGGCTGGCATCGAGGGAAGAGGAAAAAAGAGTTGCTGACTGAAGAGGGAGAGAAGGCGGGAGATGGTAGAGCTGAGAGATTGGCAGCAACGGGAGATGGAGTGCAAGCCGCAATTTCACTCACTCCTGACTTTGATGGAACACGTTTGCATCTTTGAAAGGTCACAGCTTGAAGGCTAGAATGTAGAGGACTTGCTGTACCCAACTTCCCGTTACCAAAGCCCAAGTTAGCGCTCACTCCTTCCCCATTACCCAAGGGCCAGGGCCAGGGTATGTGAGAGAGATAATCCCCTCCTCATTACCCTGGGCGTGTGGCCCTGGCTCTGCCAACCAGATATTCTAAGCCACACGTGGGCTCTGGGCCGAAACTGAAGGAGTGGCCAGCCTTTATTCATAGCAGCTGCAGTGCTGGATGGTGGCGGCCACACCTTTACCCAGCAGTGGACAGTTCTGGCTGAACTGTCTTTGCCAAAAGGTGGTGGGCTGTCGTGTATGTATTTTTCAAATTTGGTTCTTCAACTCACATCAATTCCATGAGCCCCCATTGTTTACAAATATGCATTCTCCTTTTGATGGCAGCCAGTATTGGTTTCTGTTGTCTCCAATCAAGCAAATCACACACTCACACACACATGCGAGTGCATACACACACACACTCACACACTCTACACTATGACAGTCACACTGTATTATGGTTCTCAAATGTTCACCAAGATAGCTTTTACAGTCTCCTTAGCTTGAATCAACTTTACACAGGCTTCTTCCTGACTCCAGGCACCTGACCTCCCCTTTCTTATACATATTCAGTTTAGAAAACTTGTAACTATAAATTCTTCCTCTGCCCCTGTGAGATGGTAACCTTTCTAAAAGCCTCCTGCCAGTTTCACAATCCTAAACTGTTTCCTCCAGGACCTTTCTGAAATATAATCATGAGAGAGGACAGGGAGCCCCCACCCAGGCCCTGCCGGGGATTGGAGGGTAAGAGCCTAAAGCCAGTGAGTACATCATTCCTGTTGTAAGACTACCTCCTGTCCCCCCAAAATGAGAAATTTCAGTTTTCCTTTTGTATGGATAATACCAGTTAGGAAACACAGATGGGCAATGATTCCCCTAACCCCCATTCTAGCCCTTAAAAAAAAAATCAAAACCTTGCCCTTTGTTTCAAGCAGAAATGCTTGCAGACTGTGATTGGGTCTCCTCCTATTGCAATAGTCCTGAATAAAGTTTTCCCTGCCTGTCTAAATTTGTCGGCATAAATTTTGCTTTGATAATATTGGCTGACCCTCCCTGAAAAAGGACCATACTCCTCACCTCTACTGAAACCAGGTTTGGCCCATGAACTTGCTCTGATCAATGAAAAGTGAGCTGAAAGGCCATGCCATCTGAGGCAAAAAGCTCTGGGACCTAACCTGTAGTTGGCACCGTCTCCTCTCTACCAGACAGCGGCTGATCCATCCTCCCGAATTCTCAAGTGAAGAGGACAGGAACACAATCAGTGGTGACCCATATGTGCACATGTAGCATGAGCAAAAAATACATCTTGGCTGTCAAAAGCCACCAAGATGTTGGTATCATTTGTTACCAGCACTCTTGACTGTTCACATACCCATTCTGACCCTTGGCACCACAAAGAAGAAGCTCTGGAGTAAACCAATTGTCACTGGGAAGAATGCTCTCTGACACTGCTTTCCATCAACTAGCAGTGAGCTCCGGAAGTCCCCCTGGATGAAATACCCCAGAGGGAACACAGGGTGAACAGCGGGGCTTTAAAAGCAGCAAGTATGATCCACCAAAAAAGGTAAGCTTGTATGAATAAGGAACCAACTGAGGTCTCTGGAGAATCCCAGGTAACATTTAAGGAGACCTCTTTTCAGTGTTATTCAAAAAACTTTGCTTGTATTCCTCCTATATGAATTTTGGAAAAAAAATATGCACCCTCTTCACACATTTTTAAATTGTCACCCCAAAATTTTCATAAGTTTAAAATTAGTTTTTTTGTTAGTAGGAGATATTAAATAGTAAATATTTTATAAGACAAAATATGATGAGGATCAACTTTGAAATCAATATTTCATGACATATTTTGATAAAATAAGCTTTAACTATCATATTGAAAACTGCACTGAATCCAAAAGAAACCACATGAAATATGTATTTGTGGTTTTATCCAATGTATCTTTAAAACTTTGGTAGTCCTGGAAAACACAGGTGTTGTGTTCAAAAGAACCGACCTCACTAACCTACACAGCAAGGACCAGCTTATCCTTGTCAGAATTATATGTAAGATACAGAAAGGCAAGAAATCGACCAGGTCTAAGTTTCCTTGATGAATAATTAAAGGAGCCGTCCTCCAAAACTAATATTTCTAATTATCCTTTTTTTTTTCTTTTGATGTATGGGAGGTTTCTAATGCTGGAGCAAATGTACTATATTTACACATCAGATGGCCTTTCACTGTAAAGTGAGAGGAGAAATGTGCAAGGCAGACACTTTCTCAGGCAATTTTAGAAAAGAATCCATGTGGAAGTTGAAAATCTTGAAAGCAGCATGTTACTGCAAATCATGAAATCTATCCATGCATTAGTACCGCTGGAAGGTGTGCATGCCTGTGTTGAAGAATATGTTTTGGGACATCCCTGGTGGTCCATTGGTAGAGAATCCGCTTCCCAATGCAGGGGACACGGGTTCGATCCCTAGTCGGGGAAGATCTCACATGCCGTGGAGTAACTGAGCCCAAGCACCACAACTACTAAGCAAGTGCTCCAGAGTCCCGGAGCTGCAACTCCTGAAGCCCAGGTGCCTAGAGCCCGTGCTGTGCAACAAAAGAAGCCACCGCAGTGAGAAGTCCATGCACCACAATGAAAAGCAGCCTCGCAACTAAAGAAAGCCCGCACGCAGCAACGAAGATCCAGTGCCGCCAAAATTAAATACATAAATATTTAAAAAAATTTTTTTAATAGAAGGCTTTTTTAAAAAAGAAGAATATGTTTCACACACACATGAAACACAGTTGGGGTGCATGTGACAAAGATGCAGACGGGCAGGCTGACTCTCCAGGGTGCTTTCTGGATTCACAAAACAAGTCTGAGCAGAAAGACTAATCCCCGTTGAAGTTACTCTTCTCCAAACCCAGGGGACAACGCCTCCCTGTGCCGATATGTGCAGTAATGATAGAAAAGCACCTGGAATCATCCAAGGACACTGCTAAAGACTGAACTGTGTCCCCCAGCGCTCCAACCATGCATCTTAGAATGCCAACAAGGCCGTAAAACGTTTTCCCAGTTTTATACATATTTAACAACTCGTGGGTAATATATCTAAACTCTTCTCTTAAAAAGACCCCTGCTAGCAACTACACTTTCAAATAAAGAACTGTCAACGCTGGCAGATTCAGAACTTCTGCTGAGAAGAATTTACCACAACAGTGAGATCTAACTACTTCATGCCATGCCAGAATAATTTAATAATGATATATTCCAAGGCTAAAGGGGGGGAAGGGTTTTTTTTAATTAAGCTATGGATACATTAAATACATTATAAATTCATCCTCTGCCATTATTACAAAGGCATTTTTGGAACAGAGCACTGTTAGTTCAACATACCAACTGTACAGGTACCAAAAAAAAAAAAAAATGCTGTGTACTCGTCCAGCAGAAATATTTACACACCGAATGCATTAAAACAACACCGAAAAAAATTATAATTTTACACCCATTGTCGCATGAAAACAGCATGCTTCAAACCCAAAAGAGCATCTTTATAAAATCAATATCTCTCCTGCTTTCTTAAGAATTGATGAATATGATTATTCTAGCCTCATTAGGAGTGTGGGGTCAAATCCTAAAATTAGGTTGTATATATGTTATATGGGCTTCACTGGTGGCTCAGAAGGTAAAGAATCTGCCTGCAATGCAGGAGACCTGGGTTTAATCCCTGAGTTGGGAAGATCCCCTGGAGGAGGGCATTACAACCCACTCCGGTATTCTTGCCTGGAGAACCCCCTGGACAGAGGAGCCTGGGAGGCTATAGCCCATGGGGTCACAAAGAGTCGGACACGACTACACGACTAAGCGACTAACATTCATATGTTATATGTATCAGATTTGGGGAGGAGACCTCTTATTTGAGCAATTTAGTAGCTATGATGATTTAAACACGTTTCTTTTGGGAAAGGAGTGGCGTAGAAGGAGAAAAGACACATTATGGTCTATATGGGAAAACATTAGTAAAAATCAAAGGCAATGGTTAATTAACATATCAAACTTAAACTAAACAACATAATTCAAACACAAAATATGAAAAAGAACTGCCAGATAACAAAACACACTGCCTTTCATCTTCCCTGTGATCAATTTTTAATGAGACAGACCTCTTTGTACCACAATCAACTTTGATTTAATAAAGTAAAACCACACATTACAACGATGGTATATCAAACAGAATTCTTCACACCATATTTTATCGCATTTCCCATCGTATTATGCACTTGGACTCCCTTAAGTACTGCCTCCATGATCTCTTTCTTACCTTGCCTCTGTGCTTCCAGACTTAATTTCCAGACCAGTTCAGTTCAGCCACTCAGTCATGTCTGACTCTTTGCGACCCCACGGACTGCAGCACACCAGGCCTCCCTGTCCATCACCAACTTCCGGAGTTTATACAAACTCATGTCCATTGAGTCGGTGATGCCATCCAACCATCTCATCCTCTGCCATCCCCTTCTCCCCCCGCCCTCAATCTTTCCCAGCATCAGGGTCTTTTCCAATAAGTCAGCTCTTCACATCAGGTGGCCAAAGTATTGGACCTTCAGCATTAGTCCTTCCAAAAAACACTCAGGACTGATCTCCTTTAGGATGGACTGGTTGGATCTCCTTGCAGTCCAAGGGACTCTCAAGAGTCTTCTCCAACACCACAGTTCAAAAGCATCAATTCTTTGGCACTCAGCTTTCTTTGTAGTCCAACTTTCACATACATACATGACTACTTGAAAAACCATAGCCTTGACTAGATGGACCTTTGTTGGCAAAGGAATGTCTCTGCTTTTCAATACACTGTCTAGGTTGGTCATAACTTTCCTTCCAAGGAGTAAGCATCTTTTAATTTCATGGCTGCAATCACCATCTGCAGTGATTTTGGAGCCCCAAAAAATAAAGTTAGCCACTGTTTCCACCGTTTCCCCATCTATTTCCCATGAAGTGATGGGACCAGAAGCCATGATCTTAGTTTTCTGAATGTTGAGCTTTAAGCCAAACTTTTCACTCTCCTCTTTCACTTTCATCAAGAGTCTCTGTAGTTTTTCTTCACTTTCTGCCATAAGGATGGTGTCATCTGCATATCTGAGTTTATTGATATTTCTCCCGGCAATCTTGAGTCCCGCTTGTGCTTCTTCCAGGCCAGCGTTTCTCATGATGTACTCTGCATAGAAGTTAAATAAGCAGGGTGACAATATACAGCCTTGATGTACTCCTTTTCCTATTTGGAACCAGTCTGTTGTTCCATGTCCAGTTCTAACTGTTGCTTCCTGACCTGCATANTCTGCATATCTGAGTTTATTGATATTTCTCCCGGCAATCTTGAGTCCCGCTTGTGCTTCTTCCAGGCCAGCGTTTCTCATGATGTACTCTGCATAGAAGTTAAATAAGCAGGGTGACAATATACAGCCTTGATGTACTCCTTTTCCTATCTGGAGCCAGTCTGTTGTTCCATGTCCAGTTCTAATTGTTGCTTCCTGACTTGCATGCAGGTTTCTCAAGAGGCAGGTCAGGTGGTCTGGTATTCCCATCTCTTTCAGAATTTTCCACAGCTTATTGTGATCCACACAGTCAAAGGCCAACTCTCTTGCCCTTTCGATGATCCAGCGGATGTTGGCAATTTGATCTCTGGTTCCTCTGCCTTTTCTAAAACTAGCTTGAACATCTGGAAGTTCACGGTTCACATATTGCTGAAGCTTGGCTTGGAGAATTTTGAGCATTTTAATTGTGCGGTAGTTTGAGCATTCTTTGGCATTGCCTTTCTTTGGGATTGGAATGAAAACTGACATTTTCCAGTCCTGTGGCCACTGCTGAGTTTTCCAAAATTGCTGGCATATTGAGTGCAGCGCTTTCATAGCATCATCTTTTAGGATTTGAAATAGCTCAACTGGAATTCCATCACCTCCACTAGCTTTGCTTGTAGTGATGCTTCATAAGGCCCACTTCTCATTCCAGGATGTCTGGCTCTAGGTGAATGAAACACCATCCTGGTTATCTGGGTTGTGAAGATATTTTTTTATAGTTCTTCTATCCACCTCTTAATATTTTCTGCTTCTGTTAGGTGCCTACCATTTCTATCCTTTATTGAGCCCATCTTTGCATGAAATGTTCCCTGGGAATCTCTAATTTCCTTGAAGAGATCTCTACACTTTCCCATTCTATTGTTTTCCTCTATTTCTCTGCACTGATTGCTGAGGAAGGCTTTCTTATCTCTCCTTGCTATTCTTTGCAACTCTGTGTTCAAATGGGTATATCTTTCCTTAAGAATGTCCACGTAGCTATTTTTCCTGCATTTTCAAACCAAAAAAAAAAAAAAATCCAAAACCTAACTGAACTGCATTGCACACAACTTTTTTTTCTTCCTAAACTCAGTGGCATCACCACTCATTTACTCCCTTAAAAGCCTCTTCAACTCTTTCATCTTCACACACACCCTAGACCCAAACATTTGACAAGTGTTCCAACTTTCTCACACATTCAACCATTCAATACAACTCAGTCCATTCTTCTGTATTCCCATTTCTCCACTTTCTCTTTTGTCTTTTTACCTTCTGTACTTTCACATCATTATATGGATGTTGGGATTTATGAATCCATCCTCTACATCTCTTAAGTTTAAATTTTCTATCATTTTCCATATGTTTATTTCAGCTTCACTCTGGGGAAATCCTTAGGTTTACTATTAAGGAATAGTAAGTAATAGTTTACTATAAACTATTGAGGCTTACTGGTTTACTATTAAGCTCTGTCCAAATTATCATATGGGCTTACCTGGTGGCTCAGACGGTAAACAACCTGCCTGCAATGCAGGAGACCTGGGTTCCATCCCTGGGTTGGGAAGATCCCCTGGAGAAGGGAATGGCACCCACTCCAATCTTCTTGCCTGGAGAATTCCATGGACAGTCCATGGGGTCACAAAGAGTCAGACACAACTGAGCAACTTTCACTTAACCTAGTACATAGTCTACCAGCTATAATTTCACTTTAATAATTTTATTGCTTATTTCCAAGTTCTCTAAATGTCTATTCTTATATTACAAATACTTGTTTTGGTTTTATAAGTGTGAAGACATTTATCACTCTGAAAATATTCAATATTTTCATTTTACACTCTTTTTCAGACTGTTCAATTATCTCAGTTTCCTTATTTGTGAATCTTTGTGTGTGTGTTAAGTAATTGTGATCTCTTTCAGGATAGAATCCTTTCTCAGATCCTTATAATTCCCTACTTACTTCCTCTTTAATGGGAGATAATTTCATTTGTGTTCTTAGGCTTAACCTCATCTACTTTCTTCTGTTAGTGGAGATATATAACAATTGGTTTTGTTTGGAAATTCTTTTTTTTTTTTTTTTTTTGCCTTCTTGCTTAAAGATTTTATTTTTTTTGTAGTNATTCCCTACTTACTTCCTCTTTAATGGGAGATAATTTCATTTGTGTTCTTAGGCTTAACCTCATCTACTTTCTTCTGTTAGTGGAGATATATAACAATTGGTTTTGTTTGGAAATTTTTTTTTTTTTTTTTTTGGCCTTCTTGCATAAAGATTTTATTTTTATTGGAGTATAGTGCTTTAAAATGTTATGCTCATTTCTACTGTAAAGTGAACCAGCCATATGTATACATATTTCCCCTCTTTTTTGGATTTATTTTCCATTTAGGTCACCACAATGAACTGAGTAGAGTTCACTGTGCTATGTAGTAGGTTCTCCCTAGTTATCCATTTTATACATAGTATTAGAAGTGTATATATGTCAATCCCAATCTCGCAAGTCATCCCATCCCCTCCTTTCCCCCTTGGTATCCATATGTTTTTCTCTATGTCTGTGTCTCTATTTCTGCTTTGTAAATAAGAGTATCTATACAGTCCATGGGGTTGCAAAGAGTCAGGCACAACTTAGCAACTGGGCACACAAATAATTTTTTCAGATTCCACATACATGCATTAATATACGGCATCTGTTTTTCCCTTTCTGACTTACTTCATTCTGTATGACAGTCTTCTCTTTTACATTTTTCCTGGAGTTTTGTGTGGGAAGAGAAGCTTTCTATATATGCTTTCTCACCCATCTTGAACTAAAGGTCACTTACCACCCTTTCAGTGTGTTTGGACAGCAGCCTCCTAATTCACCTCTTGCTTTCCACTAGTTCAAATCACAACGCAACTAGTGCTATTATTAAAGGCTCTGCTAAGGACCGGATCATTGAGTTTGGTGTTATTCTTTCATCTGAAGCACAGTAAAATTAAAAACATATTTTTAGATCCTTCATTCTCAAGAGAATAAAGAACTCTATAGTAGAGATTTTAGCAGAAACTACAAAGGGTAAAACCCCTACATTTTAGCCCCATCTCCTTTTCCAATCTACTTCCCTACTTCATTGTTTCAAAATCGCTACCCTCTAGCCATCCTAACTACTCAGAGAATCTATGCAATTTCATGCTTCCCTGCCTTTGCTGAAGCTCACTTCACTTCCATGTCCCATTCACTTGCAAAGATCCAGATAAATTCCCACTATCTATTCTGTGAAACCTCACATATACTATGGACATTTCATTATCTCAGCCTCCTATACACATTACCAGACTCCCTATAGCTGCACTTATGTCATTCTGACTTAATGCATTAGAATCCCTAACTAGGCCATAACTTCTTAAGGGCAAAGGTTATCTGTCACTTCTTTCCATATTTCAAGCAGCACCTAGCATAATGCTCAGCACACAGTAGGCACTCAACATTTTTCAAAGGAAAGATGACATGACCCTTGTTCCAGTGACTCTAGCGCTGTATAGCAAATATATACTTGTAAAATTAAATTCAAGAAATTAAGGAATTAAAGGAAATCAAGACATTCAAACTAGGATTTGGTATTATAGCCTTCAATGATAGGAAAAAGAAATTTTTGCTTCTTGAAATTCTGAATCTATACCAGCCTCAAGTACTGTCTCCCTTTCTAAAAAGCCCAGTCCTCTGGGCTTGTCTACTGCATGCTTGCCTCTTTCACTGCATTTTTACCACCCAAAGTGCAACTGTCTGTATATCCATCTACCCTACTAGATTACATCCTCTCTGAGAGCAGAAATCAAATACAGTGTTTATCAGAGCATAAATAGAAAGGCTTTGACTAAATAAGTGCTTAAATATCACATCCCTTATTTGTCTGCAGAATAGTCCCAAGCTATAAGGAAAGCTGTGATTCTCATATTCCAGTAGATAGCCAGAGTAAATTCAGGTTAAATGAACTCATGATCACAGGAGAAAGAAACCTGGTAGTGAAATTTAGGTCTTCCTGAAATTAATCACCATATTTCTAAATATTCTTATATAATATGAAGCACTCATAGTCAGGAATATAAGAAAATGGACAGTCTGAAGCTCTTTAAAACACCCCTCAATAACATGGTGAATAAAAATGTTAGTCACTTAGTCATGTCCAACTCTTTGCAACCTCATGAACTGCAGCCTACCAGGCTTCTCTGTCCATGGAATTTTCCAGGCAAGAATACTGGAGTGGGTTGCCATTCTCTTTTCCAGGGGATCTTCCTGATGCAGTGATTGAACCCAGGTCTCCTGCATTGCAGGCAGATTCTTTACTGGCTGAGCCACCAGGGAAACCAACTAACCTTTAGATAACCCCCAGAGCTCTGTTCTGAGAGCTTCTGGCACATAATTAACATTACAAACAAAGTCGTCATCCACACACTGATCAGCATAGCATCATCATTTCTAGATACCCAGGGCAACCATATTAATTCAACCTGTTCAGAAGGACTTTAAAAGGCTATAAATATTACCTGATTTAGTGTATGTTAATTTCTACCAATTCAGCATTTTCATTACACACAATATCCTCTACTACAAGCAAGATACTTCTACTAAAATCTTATATAGCTCCATATATATTATTATTGCTCTTATTATTCACTTTATTAGCTATTTATTGAGTGTTTACTACATGTTAGGCATGTTACTAAAAGGTGCATAAATTATTTACTCCTCATAAAAACATTATGCATTAGGTACTATCATTATCACATTTAAAAAATGAAAACAAGAGCTCAGTGATATGAAGTAACGTGCCCCAGGTCATTCAGCTAATAAGAGATGGAGATGAAAATAGTTTTCAATCCTTTCTGGGGCCACAGTCGTGGCTTCTCCCCATTACAGGCACTGACTCACATTAGTGTCCACTGGAAGGATATATGTGTTCAGATACTCTCATAAGTTTAACATTATCATCAAATTGAACTGTATGAAACTGTTACTTTTGTAGATCAAAAATGGCCAAATGGTTCATCCTAGTAGAATGTAAATATTCTATTCTAATATTAATATCCACAGCTTTTGGTTCCTTGCCAATGTATTATTTTCTTTTTATTTTGCACACTACATGTATTTAATGACTCCTAAAAATGTTATTATTACAAATTGTAGTCTAGAACCAATAAGACATAAACACCAGTCTGTACCTTAAATAATTCTCCAATTCTGATCGAAGGTTGATTATATAAGAAACACATTGGCAAGATGTGACTGGGAATCTCCCCCTAAGAAAACTCTTTCCAGATCAGCATTGTAATAGAGCTTCAGACAATGAAGCTGCAAAGACAATGTTTCTGCAAAGCTGCAAGCATTTATTAGTATGATCTTTCCATTTCCTTTAAAATGCAAACCAAAAGAAAAAAACTATGCAATTTTACAAAAATAGAGTAAAATAAAATAAATGCTACCAAATGCTAGTATTGGAGAGCAAATGTGCCTTTTGGTAAATCTTTAAAAACTAAAGCTTTCACACAAGCCACTGTCCTCTTTTCTACCTTCATTGATCCCTGTGTCTCTCTTTGTCTTAGAGGAAAAAGTGCCCTGCCTCTTCATGAGGTAATCCTCCTGTTCATACTCTTTATCCCAACCTCTGCCACCTCCTCTGGAAACTTCCTCTGTAAATTTCCCCCTCTCGGCATCCTCCGTGGCTCCCTCCCTCCCGGCTGCAGCTCTCAGATCAAATACAAACACGCTCAATTCTTCTGCACTGCCATACACTCAACACCCATGGAACTCTCTGCCTCTCCTTTCTCCTCTCTTCTCTGCCAAAGGGTTAACCAAGTAATATGTTCTGCCTCCATCGGCTCACCTCCCACCCACTCATCATTCCAAAGTAGCCTGGTTCTTGCTCTCATTTCTCCAAAATCATTCTCAGCAATGTCACCAGTGACCCCCTACCTCCTAGACTCTCAGTTCTCATCCAACTCAATCCCTTCTAATGTGCGCTAACGCTGCCCCCTCCATTCTCCAATGCTCTCTCTGTGATTCCTTCGGGCTACACTTTCCTGGTTCTCTTCCTACCTCTACGATCCTTCCTCTCCAACCCTTCCTACTTTCTCTTCCCAGGTTTCTTCCTTGACCTTTCTTTCCAAGCGTTCAAGCTCCTCATTTTTCTCCTTGCTTTACTCTTCCCAATACATACTTCAAACAACTCAAAGCCATGTTAGCTTTTCTCTCTTTAAAGTCACTCCTTCTTTTTGCCTCAACCTAGATCCACTCCATCTCCCAAAAAGAAACCACCCTGTCATTTTGAAATCTTTTCCACCCTTTCTTCTGCACCCTCACCTCTTATCACTCACTCTTATCATTCATGTAACCAAGCAACCATGGAGGCATACCAGAGTCCTAGTCCTCAGGCTGGATGGCCACTAGCTTTTTTTTTTTTTTAATGAAAATAAGTCATTTTTCTTTTCATGGATTGCCATATTCCCACAAAATCAGGGAAATTAAAGAAGATTCCGAGAAAAAGGCTCAAAAACTGTGTAATATCTCCCACAGCTCCAGAAATCTCCAAACTTGTTCCATGTTGCAGAGATGAAGAAAGGACTAAAGACCCTTACCTGATGACTCTCTACAAAGGTTTGTAAGAAAAATGGTGTCCATGTTTGTCAAGAACCAACCCAACAAACAAATTTCAGCTTTAGCCAACTCTTCATCTTTGACTCCTTGACAATTAGGGGAGTGACAAGTGTGGGAACCAAAAGATCAGGTCTGGAGTTCTTTCCAGAGAGGATGGTAAATAGAGCAGATACTGTTCTGGGCTTTTGATATCATCATTTGCCTGAGAAAAAAAAGAGGCACAAAATCTTTGCTACCCATGCTATGTGATTCTTTTTTTTATTCTCTCTGATAGGTGTTATACCTTTAGACATATTGTTTCATTCACTCGATATAGCCTTCAGCCTTCGGATTTCTGCTCATGTGTCACATACTTTGTGAAGCTTTCTAATCCTTCGTAGAAATATTCAGTTCCTCCTCAGTGTTTCCAAAGCACTGTCTATAAACCAGTCATTTATAGTACTTAGCCAGTTGGAACTATGGTAACTTTCTAGTCCTGTCCCCTTTCACTCCTTTTCTTGTCTTCACTGTTCCTAGAAGGAACGGACTGTGTTGTTTCCCCTCTGTACTTCGTGTATTGCAGCTCAATTGCCTAGCCCACAGTAGGTCTTCAAAGATGTCTGTTTCATTAAGTTGATCCATCCATCTGGTCATGTTTATATATAATCCTGCTCAAGGGTACGGTCTTATATTAAGGGATTTTTGAGTCCCTTTGAACTCTAATAATTCATCATATAAGACATCAAAAAAAAAAAAAATCCAAGAGGTAATGAACATTGTTTTCCTCCTGAAATAAACACACTGTCACAAAATACGACCCCTTAAGGTTCTTGTTCAGAGAAGGTTACTCCCAATGAACAAAGAAAACAGATTCTCTGAGAACACCAATCAGTTTCCCAAGTCAGCCAATGCTCACTCCTGTTTTCTTAACTCTTACTTTAAAAGTCCAAAATGACAAATTAGCTCACAGGTCCCTGGGCAAATACTTCATTGCTTTCTGAAATGTCAGTGCTGATGCTTTTTCCAACTCAGTTTTGCCTCATTTTAAACCAATGGAAATATCTCTTTCTGCCAGCTTACATTTTGTCTTATAATCCTTTTTCTCCTCTCTTATTTTTCAGGATGTAATTTCTTTGATAAACTCCCCCTCGTTTCTAAACTTTGGGGGAATTAAAATCTCTATCATTTCATAATCCCACTGAATGGCAGAAAGACAAAACTGAGTTCCGGGTAAGATGGCCATAAAATTAAAAATGAAAAAAAAAAAAAAGACAGCCGAAGACCTTTCCAATGATAACATTTACTAAACGGCTTCAATACTAAAGAAATAAGAAAGTAAGTCAGCGATTAAAGACATTATTATCTAACTTTCATCTTCATCAAAGTAAATGTCATTATCCTTGTCTAACAGATCAATAAACTGAGGTTCAGACAGGCTCAATAATTGTCCAAGGTTATCCACATAATAAATGGCAGCCTTTTTGCCATATGTTGGAGTGACCTGAAGGAATCTTCTCAAAAAATCTGACCTGCCTGAAGGTCCTCTGCTTGTTGACAAGCAGTTCCTAGTCAACCGTCCTTATTCCCATAAGAGGACATCAATGCTAAACTCTGCCTGCATTTATTCTGTGCACTGTGGTAAGAGCCTTCATACATTTTTGTGGTAAAGAACCTGCCCGCTGATGCAGGAGACTTAAGAGATGCAGGTTCAGTCCCTGGGTCCAAAAGATCCCCTGGAGGAGGACATGGAAATCTACTCCAGCATTCTTGCCTGGAAAAAGCCCATGGACAGAAGAGCCTGGCAGGCTACACTCCGTGGGGTGGCAAAGAGTCAGACAGGACTGAAGCAACTTGGCATGAATGACTTATGAATGGGGCAGTACGATGTATCGCCTGGTAAGCAAACAAATTTTAGAACTTGCAGTTCAGAAACAAATCCAAGATCTCCCAGATGGTGAAGCTGACTGTGTTCTCAAAACCAGCGCTGCTGCCTCCTTTGATGGTTGCACGGCCAGTGCGGCCCTAAATCAGCAGGACCTTGCCTGGGGGGAGCAGCCCCAGGAATCGGGCTCTCCCATTCTGAAATTTGTTTGTAACAAGCTACACTCGATCCTATGCATCTTCCAGGAGTTCTGAAACATCTTACTATCACGTTGTCCAAGCAGAGCATCTTGCACCATTCACTCTCTGGGTTTCTCATAGCAAAGCCTGCCCTCAATGCGTCACTTCTGGGTTTTCAGCCACTGGGGTGGGGGGCGGGGGGCGGGCATTGAAAGAAACAGGGAGTGCAGGGGTAAAGCACCAGGCTCTGAAACCAGGGGGCTGGATTCCAATCCCAGGTCTCTCATGTACAGTATGACTTGGAAGAGTCATTTTTCCTCTCTGGGCCTCAATTTATTACTCATCCATAAAACGGGATGATGAGCCTGCCTACCTCAGTGTGCTTCTCAGATTATATAGAATGATGCCATCTACATAATAAAGTTCACTAGATATTCACTAGATATTTTAGTTTATCTAATTTATTTTAGATTGTTAGATGACTCCAAATTGTGAGAAGGGAGAAACAGAAGGAAAATCATGAGAATGTAGCTTCCTGGAAGCTAAAGGGAAGCCATACTTAAAAGAAGAAGAAATTAGGTGCCCAATCCTTCCAAAGGTCACTGTATTGGTCTGCTTGAGCTGCTGTAACAAAATAACACCCACTGAAATTTATTTTCTCACAGTTCTGGAGGCTGGAAAGTCCAAGACTGAAGGGCCAGCAAGTCTCACCATTTGGGGTCTGGTGAGAGCTCACCCCTTAGATTGAAGACAACCGCCTTCTCTCTAAGGCTCCCACCGCCTTTCCTCAGTGCATAAATGCAGGCAGAGAGAGCGCCAACTCTCCATGTCTCCCCTTATAACATGAATCCTATCTGATCACGACTTCACCTCTAGGACCTCTTATAGACCTCATTAATTCCTCAGAATCCTCATCTCCAAATATAGCCACACTGGGAATAAGAGCTTCAATTTATGAATCTGGGGAGGATAAAAACATTCAGTCCGTATCAGTCACTGAAAAAGTGAACTTTGGGTTTGGTTTCAGGGAGGTCTTTGGTGTTCTTAAAAAAAGTTTTCTTGACTAGATGACTTATTCACCAAACAGTGTAGCATGCTTACAATTCCTCTTTATTTATTCAGGGGAACATTTTTGGAAGATTAAACACAATCCTAAATCTCCTGTGTTTTGACAGAAAAGTAGTATGATAAATTGCAGACCAAGATAAGCTAACTGTACTTACATTGTTGGCCGTGGAAAATAGTAGTGCTTGGTATATACAGAAACCTTTTTCTGTTGTCAATGTTTCATAATTAAAAATTACTGCCACTTATAGCTTTAAAAAAAAATCCTCAAGCTTCTTAAAGGAAAAGTTCCCAGAATAGCATGGACATGAATTTTCATTGTGTAAAGCAACTCAGTCAAAATTTGTATTAACCTTTGACATCTTCATCTTCTCCTACTACTGAATCCAGGGCTCATTAATACCTATTGAAGTATTCAGCTTTTGCCCTGGATGCCAAGATAAACTTGTCCACAAGGCAAGAATCTATCTGCCCAATAATCAATAATAATCTTGATAAGGAGAGAATCTTCATTTCACAAAACATTTTGCATAAAATATAGGTACTACAACAAAGAAAGTCTGGAGAATATACAAGGGGAAAAAATCAGCATAACACCTCTATTAGGTGTAATTTAGGCTTTTCCTTCAAGTTTTTCACATATATTTTTATAAAACTTTAATTGTGATATATATATAGCTATATATTCTGTTTTTCTCAACACTATTATTGATATATATATATATATGAAAGTGAAACTTGCCCAATCATGTCTGACTCTTTGGGATCCCATGGACTATACAGTCCATGGAATTCTCCAGGCCAGAATACTGGAGTGGGTAGCCTTTCCCTTCTCCAGGGGA
The DNA here is from genome assembly GCA_006410635.1 of Cephalophus harveyi. Classification (NCBI taxonomy): domain Eukaryota; kingdom Metazoa; phylum Chordata; class Mammalia; order Artiodactyla; family Bovidae; genus Cephalophus; species Cephalophus harveyi. Next base: position 108,923 of record SJYT01045105.1, read on the forward strand.
TCTTCACAACCCAGGGATAGAACCCAGGTCTCTTGCACTGCAGGCTGATTCTTTACCAGCTGGGCCACCAGGGAAGCCCATATATATATATATATATATATAATTTAAGCACAGTAGTGGACATTAACATTGTTGTAGTCTTCATAATTTTTTTAGTGATTTGTTTTGTTTGAACTGGGTCTTCGTTGCTGTGCGTGCCTTCTCTAGCTGTGGCGAGCAGGGGCTCCTCTTCATTGTAGCGCACGGGCGTCTCATTGCAGTGGCTTCTCCTGCTGTGGAGCACACGCTCCAGGGGCATGGGCTTGAGCAGTTGCAACACTCAGGCTCAGCAGTCGCAGCTGGCGGGCTCAGGAGCGCTGGCCCAGTAGTTGTGGCGCACTGGCTTAGTTGCTCTGCAGCACGTGGGATCTTCCCGGACCAGGGATCAAACCCATGTCCCCTGCATTGGCAGGTGGATTCTTATCCACTGAGCCACCAGGGAAGTCCCCAGTCTTCACAGTTTTAAATAGTATTGTGATGAACATTTCATGCATATACCTTCCCCTATCTTTGTATTATTGTCTAGGTTTAACTTCCAAAGGCAGAATTGAGAGTCTACAGGTGCAAATATTTACAAGGCCCTTGATACATATTCTCAAACTCAGAGAAAATAGTTTCACCAATGAAACTATTCTGTAGCAAAAAGTTTTCCTATCACAATAGGCAAGACATAAAATAGACATTTTGCTGTATTCATTTCTACTTACCTTATTACAGAGAACATTTTCTTCTCGTGGTTATTTTCCAGTTTTACTTTTCCTTTGAGAGTCATCTATTCATTATCTTTATCTGTCCATCTATTAGAAAGCTCAGTTTTTCATTGATTTGTATGAGGCCATCTCCTTTACTCATAAAATTATTTAATACTACAGGTAATAATATAAGAAGGATCCTTGACATTTTGCTGATGTTACGCTAAGCCAAGTAGTGAAATCACAGTCTCTAATAAATGAAAATTAAAGTATTTTAGGAATACTTTAATACCTACTTCTGACATTATTTGAGGGACAATTTGAAGGCTTTGAAAGTCTTTACTTTCTCTGACACCTGTTATAATTATACTTATCCTTTGAAATTAAAGGGTTTTTTCCCCAAAAAAGATGTCACACCAGCCAATTAAAGACAAATTGTCTCATTCTCTATCTTTCCCCTGACCTTTTAATGCATTGTTGAAACAATTCAATTAATGCAAATGAAACGGATGATTCTGCCACTCTAAAACTGATGCTTATACTAAATCTCTAAGTCTCTGACATTATTTAATACTAGCATTATTATTAATCACCTCCATTCACTGAAAAATTCCTAAGCACCAGAGAACATGCAAAGTGGTTTAGATAAATTATCTCATTTGATCCTCAAAATAAACCTTTCAGATGGATACTAGCCACTCCCCTTTACAACTGAGAAGTGTGGGTTCAGAATGGCTAACCACCTAGCCAAAGCCAGTCAGTTAGCAGGTGCTGGCGTGGAATGCAAACGCATGACCTGTTCCCCTCACCACTAAGTATCTGGCCTTATATTCAGGTAGCCCTTATCACTGTGATACTGTGTACTCACTACTACAGATGAAAAGAAACTTCTAATTATAGAAATAGACATTTTATCCAATGCATTTAGTCTCTGTATTCTGATTGGAAATTCCTCCACTAATAAGGGTCAACACCACTGATTACATTTTTTAAGTTTAGCCTATATAACTTGCTAAAATTTAAAGAGGGATTTTTAATACTGTTTTAATATTAGTTACAATAGTAGCAATAACACTTACGTAAATAACATCAACTTCTTAAATTAAATACATTGTTTTTGACATATTTGGCATACAGAACATTAGGTGGATCCAGGTAAATGACATGTCCTGGACATTGACCCAATTGCTACATCTGCTCAGCCCTTTTCAGAGGAAGTTCAACCCAGTTCCCTCACTCAGGGGAAAGGATGAGTACCAGAAGCCCAGTCTAGCTGATGGGGAGATGTCCCATGTGGAAACCAAGGCATGACCCCCTACAGCGGCTCCCCAGAGCTGCTCCCTCTCAACAGAATAGCCCCAGCAGCCAATGCATTTAATAAGTTGGTTGCCATGTTTGGTAATCGGCATTCAGATTTCTGTTGATTGAACTAATGCTTCAGAAGTCTATTTCATCCTCTTATGTGCTCGAATTATTAATAACTCAAATCCTGTGAATAGGGCTAACAGGATCAAGGCGGCATCCTTGGCCACTGGCAAAAGACACAGAGTGGATGTGCTGCCTTCAAGGGCTTTAAAATTTAGGGCCAACCAGTCCCTCCTAAAGGAAATCAGTCCTGAATATTCACTAGAAGGACTGATGCTGAAGCTGAAACTCCAATACTTTGGCCACCTGATGCAAAGAACTGACTCATTTGAAAAGTTCTGACCTTGATGCTGGGAAAGATTGAAGGCAGGGAGATAAGGGGACGACAAAGGATGAGATGGTGGATGGTATCACCGACTCAATGGACATGAGTTTAAGTAAGCTCTGGGAGTTGGTGATGGACAGGGAAGCCTGGTATGCTGCAGTCCATGAGGTCTTGAAGAGTCAGACACGACTGAGCGACTGAACTGAACTAAGCATGCATGCATCCACGTTCTCACCCTGGACAGGGATGTGAGTAGAGCAAGACTTGTTTAGAAGATAAATGTCTCAAGTCAAGTACCTCAATGCACTTGGAGACTCAAACGAAGGTGAGAGAACATCTTACTGACGGAATCGGGAAAAACTTCAAGAGGTGATGATAGTTCAGGGTGGAGTGGTAATGGAGGGAGAGAGGGAGGCCATTTCAATAAAAGCAACCAGTATGAGTTAAACTGGGGCTTCCTTGGTGGCTCAGACAGTAAAGTATCTGCCTGCAATGCAGGAGACCCAGGTTCAATTCCTGGGTCAGGAACATCCGCTATAGAAGGGAATGGTTACCCACTCCAGCATTCTTGCCTGGAGAATCCCATGAACAGAGGAGCCTGGCGGGCTACAGTCCATGGGGTCACAAAGAGTGGGACATGAGTGACTAACACTACTACTGCCAGTTAAACTGAGAATGTGGAAAAGGGCAGAGCATTCTTGGAGAATTGTAAGCGCTTGTGCCAGGCTAGTGCACAAAGTAGCTGTGTGAGAATTGTGAAAACTGAGGCTGGAAAGAGCAGACAGAACCAGGTCATGTAAGACCTTGATTGCAGAGGGAAGCTCTGGAGATTTAACTAGGAGAAGCCAGTGGAGGTTTTTGGGCAAGGGCACATTAAGAACAGAGATGCACTTTAGAAATGGAATATATTGCACTGGAAATCATGGAGAAGCACATAGACTAGACGGGTGTTAGGAAATGGGAAAAAAAAGGGAAGGGGCCAATGAAAAATAAACTCTAATATCTCAGTTAGAAGAGCAAGAGTCTGAACTGGGAGTGGCAATAATAACAAAAAGGAGATCTGAGACACATTTTATCCCATCATGTCTTGGTGATGTGGGATTACCTGGATATAGGGGTAAAGTAAGAGTTCAAGTGGGACTTCCCTGATGGTCCAGTGTTTAAGAATAAGCCTTGCAATGCACAGGGCATGGGTTTGATCCCTGGTCAGAGAACTAAGATCCCACATGCTGTGGAGCCACTAAGCTCACACACTGGCGGCAACTATTGAAGCCCACACTCTGGAGCCTGAGTGCCACAACTTCTGAACACACCCACCGCAACTAGAGAGTCAGTACACTGCAACGAAAGATCCTGCATGCCGCAACTAAGACTCAACAGCAAATAAATACTTTATTAAAAAGAGTCATATGCTCAGTCGTTCAGTTGTGTCCAATTCTTTGCGATCATGGACTGTAGCCCGCCAGGCTCCTCTGTCCATGGGGATTCTCCAGGCAAGAAAACTGGAGTGGGTTGCCATGACCTCCTTCAGGGGATCTCCCCAACCCAGGGATCGAACCCAGGTCTCCCACACAGCAGGAGGATTCCTTACCATTTGAGCCAACAGGGAAGCCCCAAAAGAGTCAAAGTAACTTTATATCTTGCTGATGAGAGATGGAAAGAAAGTATTCAAGAGAAGATTGTGTTGGAGATAAACAGATGATTAGATACAATCTGAATATGGTGATGCCCTGGGTTAAATCTCCATATTGCCTCCCCTACTGAAAAAGATATGTTGCAGTCCCAGCCCCCAGTTCCTCAGACTGTGCTCTTATTTGGCAATAGGGTCACTGCAGATTAATTATTTAAGATAAGGTCATAGTGGAAAAGGGTAGGTCTTTAATCCAGTATGACTGGTTACTTTTTGTTCCTTTGAAAGTATGGTTACATACTTTTGGAGTGGGGCCATTATATGAGAAACTTTTATATTCTTAACAAGTTCAAAGAAATACAAATGATCATCATCATTGTCATCTATATTATTATAACCTTATATCCTCTCAGTTGATGACCCTTCAAGGACTGACACCAGGATTCACACACAACAGAGAAAGGGAATTGGCCCCAAATGAAGTCAGTCCCCTAATAAAACGACTTCTTTTTGCACCAGCCACACAATCTTGAGTTCAGTCATTTAACCTTCTGCAATGTCCTTTTCATTAGGCTCTGTGAAAGAGTTGAGGCAACATCAGCCATTCACAAATATCTTCTTAAGTGTTCTCCTGGGCTACAAAACATGTTTCCTTAGATTGGCTGTGTGATAGAATTCTGACCACTGGTAGGAAGACCACCGTTCAGGGGTGGATGCTGTTCCCCAAATCAAAAAGGAGTGGCTTGATATCAAAACCCCACTGTCCTATCAGATTCACACATCCTCCTCGCTGCACAGAACACGGTTGGATGCTTGACTGTGAGGCAGCCGTACTGAGGTTTGAGAGAGCAAACTGTGCAAAGTGCCTGCATGGAGTCAATGCAAGAGAGAATAAAAAAAGAAAAGGTACCTTATAAGTCTTCTCAGCCATTTTATCAGCCAGGAGCATCTATCTATGCACATAACACCAAACATATGTCTTTTCTATGCATATGCATTAGTCTGTTCTTGGCATAACTGGAAACAAACTATAAGCCTCAGAAAAAGACTCATTATTATATTCAGTATTTCACTTATACCAATGTTAAAAGCGAGCACAAACTGCTATCGAAAACCATTGTATCAACTACCGCAAATGGGAAAAAAAAAAAAAATCCTCTTTCCATTCCAGGCAAGGTTGGTAAAAAGACAGCATGGGCTATGAAAAAACTGGAGAACATCTAATGTAAATGAAAGTGAAAGTAACTCAATCGTGTCCGACTCTGCGACCCCATGGACTGTAACCCACCAGGTGCCTCTGTCCATGGAATTCTCCAGGCAAGGATACTGGAGTGGGTAGCCGTCCCCTTCTCCAGGGAATCTTCACAACTGAGACTGAACGCAAGTCTCCCACCTTACAGGCAGATTCTTCCCCATCTGAGCTAACAAGGAAGCCCAAGAATCTAAAGGGGATTTTCCTGACCCAGGAATCGAACTGGGTTCTCCTGCATTGCAGGTGGATTTTTTACCAGCTGAGCTACTACAGAAGCAAATAATAATAACTATGTTTGAAAAAGAAATGCTCACTGCCTCTAACTGATAAACTTCTCTCCCAATTAACTGACACTGGTGTCCTTATACGAAGAGAAATACACACAGGGAAGAGAAAGCCACGTGGAGACACAGACACACAGAAGGAAGATGGCCATGTACACAGAGGCAGAGAGACTGGAAGGTGCCGCAGCAAGGACCAACAGGGCTGGAAGGCAACGCCGGAAACCGGAAGAGGCAGAGGAGGATTCTCCCCAACAGGTTCCAAAGAGATATCACAGCCCCTGGACACCCCGATTTCAGACTTCAGACCTCAGAACTGTGGGGCAATACAGTTCTGATGTGGTAAGCCACCCAAATTGCAGTACTTTGTCACAGTAGCCCTAAGAGACTAATAGTGATTGCTTTTTTAATATTTACTGGTTTTTTTCTTCCCTAAGTGCAAAGATTATTGACACTGGGTATAAATCCACCCAAACCACGTGTGTGTGTGTGTGTGTTTAATTATTTAAAGGAATGTGCATTGTTCATATTTCATATCCAGATATTCTTTACTTATTATTACTAGGGATCACATGGAAGTCCCATAACTTAATTTCCTACCGATGGGCATCTTTAGCATTTAGAAGGCATCTACCTAGAAATATGTTCAAGCCATTCAGCCACAGGCCAAAAGGAAATGGTAAGAGATTTGCCATCCACATTTTCTCATTCAATTTCCCCTTAAGAATATGGAGATATGTATATACATAGAGAGTGACACAAAAGTCTGGTCCATTTAGATCTTATATGTAGATTCTTTACACAAACTTTCAAAAAGAAACAGCAAAAGACACACAGATGTAAAGAACAGACTTTTGGACTTTGTGGGAGAAGGCGAGGGTGGGATGATTTGAGAGAATGGCATTGAAATATGTATATTACCATACGTGAAACAGATCGCCAGTCCAGGTTCGAGGCACGAGACAGGGCGCTCAGGGCCAGTGCACTGGGATGACCCTGAGGGATAAGATCAGGAGGGAGGTGGGAGAGGGGTTCAGGATGGGGGACACATGTACACCCATGGCTGATTCATGTCACTGCATGGCAAAAACCACTACAATAATGTAAAGTAATTAGCCTCCAATTAAAATAAATAAACTAAATTTTTTAAAAGAGAGAGAATTCAAAAGAGAATCTGAGTGCCTGAGAGGGTCCTTCAGGGGCACCTAGCCTAGGACAATATGAGGACAGAGAGTTGAAGTGTCCTGGCCAGAGTCACAAGAACCACTCAGATAGGAATGCAGTCTTATTTCCACCACTGCTACTGCTCAGTATGCTGTTTTTATGGCAGGGGAACGACTTTAAACAATGATGTGGACCTTCCTCTACAGCTTCTAGATAAAGTGTAGATCTTCACCAGAAGTTTATTTCTTTTTTTTTTTTTTTAAGTGAATATATTCAATCAAACTTCCACTACTGGTAGTTTCACTATTGGTGAAAACTAGCTGCCTCCAGATAACTAGCTGTCTTCAGATAATTAGTTGTCTTCAGGTAACAGGTTATCCTCCACGGGACTGATTCATTCTCAGGCATCTTAAGAGCAAATACATATTAAATTACATGTGTAGGCATTATTCCCATGGACAGGGTAGCCTGGCGAGCTACAGTCCACAGGGTCGCAAAGAGTCGGATACGATTTAGCAACTGAGCACACACACAGGCTGCTGGTGAGTAATCTCTGAAGCTCTTCATGGAGGTTTGCCAGGTTCTTCAAATCCCTGTAATTGCAAAATATAAAGTTGTACATTGCCTTCTGTCATGGACATAATAAAAAGCTCTCTTTACAGGGGAGGACCATATAATTTTTTTAAATAGATATATTATATATTTTTCTTTAATTGATCCAGATAAAATGCTTGCTTCTTGAAAATAAGACTGGAGAGTAAGCCATCATCCTGCGATAATTTACAATGACGTGTATTGCCAGGTTCTTCAAATCCCTGTAATTGCAAAATATAAAGTTGTACATTGCCTTCTGTCATGGACATAATAAAAAGCTCTCTTTACAGGGGAGGACCATATAATTTTTTTAAATAGATATATTATATATTTTTCTTTAATTGATCCAGATAAAATGCTTGCTTCTTGAAAATAAGACTGGAGAGTAAGCCATCATCCTGCGATAATTTACAATGACGTGTAATCTGCAAAAATACTAAATCACTGTGCTGTACATCTGAAATTAATAGAGTATTATAAATCAACTATGCTCTAATAAAAATAATATGCTTAAAGAGGGGTACTGCCATGGGTTCATCTTCTGGTCTACTCCTCTCTGATGCCCTGGATGCTCTGGGACACACAGATGGGCTTTTCTTGCTTGAGACAAATCTGTAATTCTTACTGTGAACACAAATCACCCTAAAATGAGGTGAGCTTTTGTCCCATCGTATCCCATCGATACAGGAAAAATGGAGATAACACTAAGCTGTGGAAGGAAAATGCCATAAAAATGAAGGCACGTGACAAAAATGATCATGAAATCTTTACAGGGGAGGATCATATAATCTTTTAAAATAGATACATTATATATTTTTCTTTAATTGATCCAGATAAAATGCTTGTTTTTTGAAAATAAGACTGGAGAGTAAGCCATCATCCTGCGATAATTTATAATGAAGTGTAATCTGCAAAAATACTGAATCACTTTGCTGTACATCTGAAATTAATATAGTATTATAAATCAACTATGCTCTAATAAAAATAATATGCTTAAAGAGGGGTACTGCCATGGGTTCATCTTCTGGTCCACTCCTCTCTGATGCCCTGGATGCTCTGGGACACACAGATGGGCTTTTCTTGCTTGAGACAAATCTATAATTCTTACTGTGAACACAAATCACCCTAACATGAGGTGAGCTTTTGTCCCATCGTATGCCATTGACACAGGAAAAATGGAGATAACACTAAGCTGTGGAAGGAAAATGCCATAAAAATGAAGGCACGTGACAAAAATGATCATGAACTACTTTCATAATAAAAAATTAAATTTCCTTCTGTGTCCTTTGACATAAGCATAATGAAGCAGGCACTAGCAGCTCACGGTGATGTAAAAATCACTAAGAATAGTTTTCTACTGTAACAAAAAGGTGTTATTTTTAGCGCCATAGAGCCAGAATCATCAATAATCGGCATTCTAATTTGAAGGTCATCAGGATCTGTTTGTTTAAATGATCTTTGATCAATTTCCTGTCAAGTCGAGTTTGTTACCTTGCCCTTCAACCATAGTTTGCAATTTCATTTTCCAAATTATACACTGTCTTTCATCGAAAAGTCTCCATTTTCTTAATGAACAACTGGATTCTGCTCTCTGTTTTGGTACCAAATCTCTCTATCTTTGCATCTAATAGAGGAAATGTTTTGTTTTGTTTTTTTTCAGTCTTCCGTGCCTACTTAAAGAATACTTTTTGTCAATTTTAGTGTACTTCCTGTTCTATTCACCATCTTTCCTGGTTTTATTCTCACTTGCCCTCACTGATATGCCCTGTTTCTGGTCTACTATTACTTTCTAATCTACTTTTCTCGGCCCTTGAAAACTGCAGTTCTGCATACCTAACCTGGGTTCATCCTGCTTTCCTGTCCTCTCGCTACTTTATGAGCACTGATTTAAGAAATAATCTCGTTTGCATGGATTCTTCCACTTACAGATCCTTTTCTCATAATTTATTTAAGCTTACTGAAGTTGACTTTTCCTGAAATTCATTTTCTTAACATTGCTGTTTTCACTTCTTTGAAGTTTACACAAAGACTACCAACCTTTATATGAAGTTTGTTAATTAACTGAGATGTTCATTAAAGAAATAGCTTTGGTATGCAGGCCAAAAATCAAGAAGAGCTAAATACAGCACAGTTTCACCTCTCTCCCCAGAGCCGACTCAGACGTGTTCCGATCTGACTATGTTCCAGATAGACTCTCCTGCCATTTTGACTGTGCTACAATTCTCCTGTTAAATAAATAGTTATGTCCAATATGCACTTAGGCTGATGGCTAATGAGTCTTCAGTCTCATTATGATTCATCTATTCAGCTGAAACTTCGCAACACTTGTGAGAGATAGTTAATAAACTGGTCAAAGGGTCACTAAGTAACCTGAAAAATACAGGGGAAAATGGGGAAAATATACAGCTTTAATGAATGTAGATTTTTTTTATGAAAGAAACTCCCTGCAGTGATCAATAATCAAGCTAATCCTTCACAAGGTGCTCGGTTGATCACTATCATGAATGAGAAAACACATCTGCCCTTCTGCCCTTTTTTCAATTAAACTAGGGAAAGTATTGAACATGCACAGATTTTGAGAAAATAAAAGTTTTACTTTTTAAAGGTCCCTCAACCACACTGAGTCACTCCATTGGCTCTTCTGTCTCTCTACATCTCAATTCCTTATCTGGAAACTACAGTGAACTTTCCTTGCGTCTTGATGGATGGTCCAGCAATCCTCTCCTGTAGCACTGTTCACCCAGGCAACACTACCTCCTGCCTGATTCACGGTTCAATTCCATTAACAATTCATGCATACATGCTAGGATTTCCCAGGTGAAGCTAATGCTAAAGAACCAGCCTGCCAATGCAGGAGACATAAAAGACAAGGACTTGATCCCTGGGTCAGGAAGATCCCCTGGAAGAGGACATGGCAACTCACTCCAGTATTCTTGCCTAGAGAATCCCATGGACAGAGGAGCCTGGAAGACTACGATCCATTGGGTCACAAAGAGTTGGATACGACTGAAGCGACTTAGCATGCATGTATGTTCAGTCATGTCCAACTCTTCGTGACCCTATGGACTTTAGCCCATCAGGCTCCTCTGTCCATGGGATTTCACAGGCAAGAATACTGGAGTGGGTTGTCATTTCCTCCTCCAATCTTTCCAACGCAGGGATCGAACCCATGTCTCTTGCATGTCCTGCATTGGTAGGTGGATTCTTTACCATTGGCGCTATCTGGGACACCCCATTTAACAGTTCAGTGCTAATACAATCTCTCTCTCTTTAGTTGCTAAGTTGTGTCCAACTCTCGTGACCCCATGGACTGGAGCCCACCAGGCTCCCCTGTCCATGGGATTCTCCAGGCAAGAATACTGGAGTGGGTTGCCATTTCCTGTTACAGGAACTAGGCCCTGTGTTCTCTGAATTTTTAAAAATAGCTTTATATAAATTATAATACACTCAAAAAACAATTTTTCCAAGAGATTTCTCCACAAAGTGATTGCACCTGGATATGAATTAGTTTATGAAATTGCTTCCTTCCCAGGCGAGCATGAGAGGCCTGGGAAGCACAGCCAGGCAGGAATGGGAAGAATAAGATGTAATCTCTGTGACATGATTTATAACTGCATTTTCAAGAAATCCAAAAATATACTCCAGAGCATCTATCAGAAGTTTCTGATTTCTTTGAACATCAAGGTCTTCTAACATATTTAAATTTCTACTTTTTCAAAAGAATTTTATATATAACCAATTTCAGGATCATATCTGGTCCACAAGTTACATAAATTGATATCATTTTATACATGACTATTTGACAGCAAGTACAACCTGAGGAAAAACTGAGGTCTCTAGAGTTATCACTTTGAACATTCTCTTCTGGGTTTGTCTCCTAATTCGTGGAAAATCCTCTGTGCATTAAATAAAATTGGTACATCTTAAATAAAACTGGTAAAACTGCTTATCTATGACTTGAACCACCACCTTCATAGGATTATGTAAATAATGGGTCATTACATTTATGTGTTAAAACTCTGACCAATGATATTTCTGATAACTACTTTTCACAATATAGTTGGCAATCAATATAATCAAGTAACAAGTCTCTAGTATTGAATATGTTGTAATAAACTGAGAAATACATCAGGTAAAAATTGTGTAATGCTATATACCAGATTTTAACATATATTATTATTAATTCTCAACTCTCTAGGACAGATACCTTATCCTCCATGAACTGATGAAAAAACAGAAGCTAATAAAATAAATTATCTTTCCAAAGTCCTACAGTTAGTAATGGCAGCGCTGGGATTTGAACCCCATTGTGTCCAATTTCCAGAGAAGGCAATGGCAACCCACTCCAGTACTCTTGCCTGGAAAATCCCATGGACTGAGCAGAGGCTGCTCAGTCCATGGGGTCACGAAGAGTCGGACACGACTGAGCAACTTCACTTTCACTTTTCACTTTCATGCATTGGAGAAGGAAATGGCAACCCACTCCAGTGTTCTTGCCTTGAGAATCCCAGGGATGGGGGAGCCTGATGGGCTGCCATCTATGAGGTCGCACAGAGTCAGACACGACTGAAGCGACTTAGCAGCAGCAGCAGCAGCAGTGTCCAATTTCAAAACTTTTCACTATATCTTGCTGTTGTTATTTTTCAATTAAGTTTAGAATCCTCTAAGTTAATGAAAGATACACATACTATAAACTAAATCAACAGTACACTGAAAGCCTGATTTTAACTAACAGCTTTTGGGAAAAACATTTTGCTAACGTTAATAAGAAAAACACTGACTCATCTAACTTCTGTTTTTTATGCATTTCACCTCTATCACCCAACGCCATTAGGATGGTATAAACACTAATATGAACAGAAGGTAGAGAACAATCAGAAAAAGAAGAGAAATAGAAAGGGTCTGAATAATCTTACAAACTGGGTAAGCACCTCACAAACAATCAGTTGTAAACTGCATTAAATGATTTGTTTAGAGGGTATCTAGAAAGACAAAACAATTCATTTTAAATACAAAGCAGTCTTCATTATTTTTTCAGTAAACTGTATTCATTTTAAAAGTGACAAATGACCTCAAGTTCTTAAATCCTACCAAGTATTTTTTTACACATCTCTTCAACTTAAATAATTTAGGGAGTCAATTCTAGTCACTTGCAGTAAACCATATCTGAGTATTTAAGATTATTCATGAAACTACCCTGTTGGGAGGGGGGTTCAGGATGGGGAACACATGTATACCCATGGCGGATTCATGTCAATGTATGGCAAAACCAATACAATACTGTAAAGAAAAGAAAGAAAAGCCACACATCCGCAGATACATAGGAGCAGCTGAGACACAGTCTCGCGATGAACAAGCTCTGTAGGAGGCCCACAGTGGTGGAGAAACTCGGAAATTATTCATCTTGAAATAGTCTAATGGAAAAATATCCATTGAGTTTACTTATTTTCCACAAATATTGCCAGAAATATGTTGAAACTCTATATGTATAATATTGAAGGAACTTCCTTCACAAAAGGCTTCTTCAGTTCAGTTCAGTTCAGTCGCTCAGTCGTGTCCGACTCTTTGCGACCCCGTGAATCACAGCACGCCAGGCCTCCCTGTCCATCACCAACTCCCGGAGCCCACTCAGACTCACGTCCATCGAGTCAGTGATGCCATCCAACCATCTCATCCTCGGTCGTCCCCTTCTCCTCCTGCCCCTAATCCCTCCCAGCATCAGAGTCTTT
>SJYT01045105.1:122623-141340 GCA_006410635.1 Cephalophus harveyi
AAAAAAAAAAAAAAGAAACTACCCTGTTAATATATCCAGATAGAATCATTAACTTAAAGATAAAGAGGTTAGCGAATATTTCAAAGTGAAAATGAAAGTTGCTCAGTCATGTCTGACTCTTTGTGACCCCATGGACTATAGTCCATGGCATTCTCCAGGCCAGAATACTGGAGTGGGTAGCCTTTCCCTTGTCCAGGAGATCTTTCCAACCCAGGGATCGAATCCAGGTCTCCCACACTGCAGGTGGATTCTTTACCAGCTGAGCCACAGGGAAGCCCAAGAATCCTGGAGTGGGTAGTCTATCCCTTCTCCAGTGGATCTTCCTACCCAGGAATCGAACCAGGGTCTCCTGCATTGCAGGCAGATTCTTTCCCAACTGAGCTATGAGAGAAGCTTTACGTATCACTATTTTTACTCCAAGCTTTTGTTTTGATCTGTGAAAAGTTTGGGGGAGCTCTGTGCATTCTGAAAGCTCATTGTCTCATTTCATAGTGATAGTAGCTCCATGACGCAATGAGAGTGAAGCATTCAGTGACTGCTATCAATAGGATCTGTGTTCATCCACATAGTCATTTCAGATGAAGGAAAAACATTTACAGACTACATTATGTTATGATAGTGAATGATTTTAAAAGATGCCAAGTTCTGCTTAAGGAGTTTTATATGAAATAGCATTTACATTAGAGGAAGGTTTGGGGGAGGTAAAAGATGTAAGTCATCAGATTTTCATTTATTTTTAAATACAATTAAGCTCTCAGAGCATCAACACTTTTAACTCAGAAATATCTCTTTTTAAAGACATTACTGAAATATCATATTCCTATTTCTTGATTTTTCTAATGCATCCTTGAAAATGAGTTCACATTAAGAAGTGGGAGGATTTGTGAAGAAAACTAAACCAGAAGCACAAAGAAAAGATAAAGTGTTTAATTGCATTAACTGAACTTTCATGATATGCCTTTGTTTCTGGCATATATCTTTACTATGTTTATAAATTTCTAGAACAATTCTATGATAAGACATGGTCATGTGCATCCAAATTGCCTGCATTCGTAATTCACGTACCTTATTACAATAGGTAAAAGAAAGTAAAATATATACCCTATTGTGCAAATGACCATCTTCTTCCTGGTGAATATTATCTTTCATGCAATATTGGTTTACACTTTTGTTGAAGACTGTAATAACTGTCTCAGTTATTTCAGTTATTGACCTGATCCCAGATTCAGTCTCATTTTACTTACACTAATCTGGAATTTGAATGCAAAATAATAAATTCTTTCTTCTTTGCAAAAAGTGTTCTCCAGGAGAACGATTTATCCAAAATTAAGAAACAACACTACTTACTAAAAATAAGTAAGAAAAAAAATTCTGTGATTTTCATTTTTTTATAGAATACAGTCTCTTTTTTAATGATCTAACTTTTAACAGAAATTGATAACGGTATTGATCTATGCTGTCACTTTCATTTCCTCCTGCTATACTGCTGCTGCTGCTGCTAAGTCACTTCAGTCGTGTCCGACTCTGTGCGACCCCATAGATGGCAGCCCACCAGGCTCCCCCATCCCTGGGATTCTCAAGGCAAGAACACTGGAGTGGGTTGCCATTTCCTTCTCCAATGCATGAAAGTGAAAAGCGAAAGTGAAGTCGCTCAGTCGTGTCCGACTCTTAGCGACCCCATGGACTGCTATACTAATGGGTGAAAATAAGACTTGCAAATACTCATTTCTTCTAGCTCAAAATAGATACTTGGCTTAAAGCCTATACACCTAAAAGAATGCACTAAACTCTACGTGTCTTGTGACTAGACATGTTAGTTGCTCATTTTTATAATTCTCATAGCACTGAGCAGAAACCTACTAACACTTGATAGGTAATTACTAGTTTGCTAAATTGAGAAGTAAAAATAAATATACAAACTTTATTTTTATTTATATTACGCATGCTACAAGTTCTTCACAAAGAAGAAAATTACTTTATACAATGAATATTATTTATAAAAACGTAATTTGCTTATATCTAACAACTTATTTTAATTTATATGTGCTTTCTTTGCTGAATCTTTCAGGATTTCAGGAAAAAAAAGTCTTTATTCCCAATTGACAATCAGGAACAGTAGTTCATCCTTAATTCATTAAGTGCCATTTTTTACCCTCTTACATTTGTCAAATTATAGGATTCATTATAACAGGGATGTAGAGTTATGGCTTTAGCTCTTTTTGTTCTAATCCTTTTTTCATATATTCTTTCTTTTGATTTGTGACCTTCATTACCAAGAGAGCTCCCTTAATGCTTTCAGTTCAGTTCCAAGAGGATAAGCGGTCAGATACTGTAGGAATTATTTTACATACCATACTTATTAACATGATTACTCAGAGAAATTATATTAATATGCATAGCACTCCGATACTTCCAGGAAAAAGAAAATACTCTTTATCAGAATTTTTCCTTTAACAGAGAGACACATTCTTCACTATTTACAGTTAAAATCCCTAAGTGAAAGCTTCTCGGTCAAGCAGAAATGTATTATAAAGAGCTCACTTGAGACACAGACCATCTCATTCATCGATTTCTTTATTTTGTTTTTTTTTCTCATTGCAAAATAATGTATTCTGATTACACTGAATTTAGAAATTAGAAAAATAGTATAAATTAAATAAAATCACCTGCAATCCCACAAACCCCAAAATAAACATATCATTTGAATGTTTCTTTCATCTTTTTTCTATTTATGTTAAAGGTATTTAGGGTATGTAGATTTAAAATCGTTCCATATTTATAATTTTACATCAATTTTTTGCACCTACTTTATGAATACCTCCCCTATAATTATTCTTCAAGATTATTATTTGAACAGAATATAAATGTACCATAACTTATTTTAACAATCTGCTACTGAAACTCTATCTAAGGCAAATTAATATATAGTGACAGAAAGCTAATCAGTGGTTACTGAGGGTAGGAGAAAAGGCAGGAGAGAAAAATTTAAAAGGGACACAGGGAAACTTTTGGAAATGATGGATAAGTTTGTTATCTTAGTTGTGGTGATAGCTTCATGGTGCAAACATGTAAAAATGTATCAGATTTCACAATTACTCACCAAACTAGTCACAGTTATTGTATGTCAATCATGATCATAAAGCTAATAAAACTATTTCTGTAATATTCTCCTATTGAACAGTAGGTTGGTTCCAATGTTTAGCAATTATAAATAAAGTGGCAAATACAATTCACCACTTTCTTTCAAAGAGAATAGTTTGTATATTTAAAGCAGATTCATGGATTTGATAAAGAGATTTCAATATCTGTGCAATTTGCAACAGATGTTGTTAAATTCTTCTGAAACTCATTTTACTAACATATTTACTATACCATTAAAGTTCAGGACTAAAAACTATTTGGACAAAATTAGGTAAACTGCTAATTGCTGTTACTAGAGCTCACATTCATTGCAGACTTTTTATGAGCTAGAGACTGTATTCACAATTTATATTATACAACTATCTTATTTGTTTCTTTCAATAAAAATAGGCAAAATGAAGTAAAAATATGACAATACTAGGTAATGAGGTCAGGAAGAAGATTAACTACAGGATGCAAAGTCTTTTGGGAATGTTCAACATTGCCCCTTTAGGTTTCAAAAAAAATAAAATAAAATCTCCAGAAGAGCAAATTGACAATGAAATACAATAAAAAGGAACAAACTACTAATCCTGTATTAACATGAATGATGAACCTTCAAAACACTACGGTGAGTGAAGAAAGCCAGACACAAATGGGTAAGGTTATAGGATTCCATTTATATGCAGCCCTAGGAGAAGGCAATGGCACTCCACTCCAGTACTCTTGCCTGGAAAATCCCATGGATGAAGGAGCCTGGTGGGCTACAGTCCATGGGGTCGCTAAGAGTCGGACACGACTAAGCGACTTCACATTGACTTTTCACTTTCATGCATTGGAGAAGGAAATGGCAACCCACTCCAGTATTCTTGCCTAGAGAATCCCAGGGATGGGGGAGCCTGGTGGGCTGCCGTCTATGGGGTCGCACAGAGTCGGACACAACTGAAGCGACTTAGTAGTAGTAGTAGAAGAGGCAAAACTGTAGCTACAGAAGTCAGAAAGTATAGGATCTATGGGAGTGAGGATGGAGAAGAAATCAATTAAAAAGGGTTGTGAAGGAACTTCCAAGAAGTGGCTACAGGGTTGTATTCAATGGTCAAAACTCATCACATGTATGCATGTTCANTAGTAGAAGAGGCAAAACTGTAGCTACAGAAGTCAGAAAGTATAGGATCTATGGGAGTGAGGATGGAGAAGAAATCAATTAAAAAGGGTTGTGAAGGAACTTCCAAGAAGTGGCTACAGGGTTGTATTCAATGGTCAAAACTCATCACATGTATGCATGTTCAGTCACTATTCTTCGTGACTCTTTGCATTTCCCAGGCAAAAATACTGAAGTGGGTTTCCATTTCTTCCTCCAAGGGATCTTCCCGACCCAGAGATGGAACTTGTGTTTCTTTCTGTGTCTCCTGCATTGGCAGGCAGATTCTTTACCACTCAGTCATCTGGGAGGGCTTCCCCAATGCTGCTGATGAGAAAGGATTTCCTCCTCACCAACAAAAAATAATTAAAATTAAATGAGCAAACCTATTTAAAAGTCAAACACCCTATTTGAAATAAGCTAATCCGATTATTTACAATCTGATTTAAGGCCATAGGTAAAAATGAACATAAGGCCAAAGAGTCACAGAACCTTCAAACTCCTCCCTCAAATAAGCCTGTTGTGGACCATTTTGAAGCAATATGGTGTATGGCTGAACAGTTTCCATATCTGAATTGCTTTTCTTCCACAAACACAGCCGAGGTTGGCTCCCTGTAAATTTCACCCACTGCATTGAGTTCTGCCCTATTTAGCAACCCCCTCTTCCATGTTAGTCCAGGGCTATCTGCCAAGAGCAGGCAAATCTCGTTTAAGTTCCTGTTATAATTAAACTAAACAGTTCCCTCAACTATTCCTCATGCAGCATGATTTTTAAGTCACCTCACTATTCTATTTAAAGTGTATGTCCCAGATCAGACTTAATGATTCCCTATGTGGTCTAATCAGAACACAGGGCAGCGGAATTCTACGTTCCCTCATCCACACTTCTACTTGATGTTTTCAAAAATGAAAAGGAAACTTCTTCATGATTATCACAGCTCACATGTCCTCCATAATGTGAGAAGCAGGCACACCCAGGATGCTCCCATAAACCTGCAAAGAGGGCTGGCATGTCAAACTCAACATACAAAGCAGACTGACATAGAACAGATTTCAGGACCATGAGGGCATGAATGTGGTTTCACCAGAAAGCCTCCTTCCAGAATGGGCTTTTGAAAGTTTTCTCAGCAAAGCCAGGCCAGGGAGGTGCTCTTCCTCTACTGACCTCTTTTTTGAGCAACACGACACCTTGCTGAACAATGCTTGTGTCAGATTAAATGGTTGTGAGAATACCAGCCCCTCAATAAACAATAGGCCAATATGAGATTCAAGGAAAGAAAAACATAAGTTTTAATATAAAATGTGCCTCTTCATCAGGAGGATCATGACTGCCTTTGGATAATAAATTTATCATATGCAGTTCTGCAGATATCAATGATAATATTACTTTTTCCTGGAGTATCAACACTGAAGGGAAATATTTCCCTTCGAGAAAGCCAAAGGAGCAACTATTAGGGGCAGTCAGGAGAAAAACATCCAAATGCTGATTAATAAGAACAAATTTCTTAGAATTTTTGCCCCCAACCAAATGCTTAGGTGTCTGTAATTTCTAAAATATAATAATAAAACAAATTAAAATACTATAATAGGAAACCAACAAATAAACCAATAATGTGAAAGGATTTGGAAGATTACAATGCAAGGAATTACAAAAATTAAAATCTATAAAATAGATAAACTCAAAACCTCAAAATAAAGAGAAAGACTATTATATTGATAAAATATAAATGAGTAAAAAATAATAATCAAGGGAAAAGACCAAAGAAAAAATGTCAAAGAGAAGGAAAAACGCAAGGATGCTTACTCTTGCTACCACCTTATAGTACTGGAAGTCCTAGCTGAAATAATTAAGCAAGAAAAAGAATAAAAGGCATTTAAATTAAAACAAAGTAAAAAAATTTTTAAAGCAAAATATATGTACATATCATATGATATACGTATGACATATGGTAAATTGATATGGGCAATGGTATAATGTTCAGCCTGGTGGCTCAGCTGGTAAAGAATCCACCTGCAATGCAGGAGACCTGGGTTCCATCCCTGGATTGGGAAGATCCCCTGGAGAAGGGAAAGCCTGCCCACTCCAGTATTCTGGCCTGGAGAATTCCATGGACTTTATAGTCCATGGAGTCGCAAAGAGTCGGACATAACTGAGCAACTCTCACTTCACATCCATATGTGACAATATGGATGAACCTTTTCACTTTCATGCATTGGAGAAGGAAATGGCAATCCACTCCAGTGTTCTTGCCTGGAGATCCCAGGGATGGGGCAGCCTGGTGGGCTGCTGTCTATGGGGTCGCACAGAGTGGGACACAACTGAAGTGACTTAGCAGCAGTAAGGACATTATGCTAAGTGAAAATAAGCCCGTCAGAGGAAGACAAACACTGCATGACTCCATTTACATGAGGAATCCAAAATCATCACATTCATCGAATCAAAGAGCAGAATGGCTGTTTCCAGAGGCTAGGGGGAGGGGAAATGCGGAGTCACTAATCAATAGGTGTGTTGCTGTTGTTGTTATTTAGTTGCTAAGTCCTGTCCAACTCTTTTGCGACCCCATGAACTGCAGCCCACCAGGCTCCTCAGTTCATGGGATTTCCCAGGCAAGGATACTGAAGTGGGTTGCCATTTCTCCAAGGGATCTTCCTGACCCACGGATTGAACCAGCTTCTCCTGTAAATATGTTATCTAGGTTGGTCATAACTTTCCTTCCAAGGAGTAAGCGTCTTTTAATTTCATGGCTGCAATCACCACCTGCGGTGATTTTGGAGCCCCCCAAAATAAGTCTGCCACTGTTTCCACTGTTTAGTTTCAGTCAAAAAAGAGGCATAAACTCTTCAAATCTGCTGTGAAACTTTGCAAGCTGACTCTTTACCATCAGAGCCACCAGGCAAGCTGTCACAATAATATATTGTACACCTAAAATTTGTTAAGAGCGTGGATCTCATAAGTCTTCTTTCTACAATAAATTAACAAAAAATTAATATGATAAAGAAATGAAAGAATAACAAAATAGAAAGCTTTTAAAGTTAAACTAGGGAGTTTTTTAATTTTTAAAGAGAAAATATGATAAGCATTAAGTGGACTAATAAACTAAGACAAACAATGCTAAGGAGAATAAACAGTCAGCTTAAGCAAATAGAAGTTCTTTACTAAAGTAAAGATACATACATGCCTCTCTTGGACACAGTTAAGAACATGTTTTGACTTCAACGCAAAGACAACAGATCTATAGATTTCACCCTCCAAGACATAAGAGTCCCTGGCAAAGGATTTCAAGGTGGTTTAAATTGGAAAGCCAAGGTCACTGAGCTAATGAAGCACAGAAAAATCAGAAACAACACACTTCTCATGGCACATCCTCACCCAAGCTCTGACATCATCTGCTTCTCAAATACCCTGCTTGGGGGTAAAAAGAGGGAAGTGAAGAAATGATTAAAAATTCAGGCAGTTGAGATGGACTGCAGGGCTATATGGAGGTGTTTGGGTAAAGCTTGAACATTTTGAGTAATACAAGGAATAAGGCATTAGAGAGGAGAAGGTTGAAAATCCGAGAGCAGTGATAATTGAAGGAGGAAGTTCCAGACTAGATTGGATAGGATAAAGAGCTCAGAGAAAGCTGCAGAGAAATTCATTAAATGTAAATCCTTTTATAAGCAGTTTTTAATGCAATACTACAGAGCTCACTGAAAAGCCCAAGGCTTAACCAATAGGGCCAATAATGAATGCAGATTTGGGGATATGCTTGCTCCTGGCATGACTTCAAGAAAAACGAATCAAAGAAAGATAAGTTCACAAACATTGGTTAGTTATTTCTCCCCACAATATTCACCCCACGTTTCATAGACCCTAAAACCTTGCCCAACTACGATGTGGTAACCCCTTCCCTGGTGGCTCAGATGGTAAATAATCCTCCTGCAATGAGGGACACCTGGGTTCCATCCCTGGGTTAGGAGTTCTTCTGGAGGAGGGCATGGCAACCCACTCCAGTATTCTTGCCTGGACAATCCCCATGGACAGAGGAGCCTGCTGGGCTACAGTCCATGGGGTTGCAAACAGTCTGAGCGACTAAGGACAGCACAGCACAGCAACCTGGTTGTTGAGTGTCAACAACTAATTAAGCCGTGGGCTTCCCTGGTGGCTCAGGTAGTACAGACTCTGCCTGCAATGCAGGAGACCCAGGTTCGGTCCCGGGTTAGTTACTGAGTGACTAACACTTTCACTTATAAAAGAAACATCTTATCACTTTGGAAAAAAAAATTCTATCTCTAAATAAGGTCACATTCTGAGTTCTAACTGAGGGCTAAGATTTGCAATATCTGAATTTGAGGGAGATACAGTTTAACCTGTAACACATACTACAACAGACATATATGTATACATGACTATTACTACCACTTATAATATTAATCCGATGAATTTTTTGAAGATAAAACTAAATGCTCCAAAATTAGCTTTGACGCTTGGTCCCAAGTCATTCTTGGTTTCATACAAACTAGCAAAGATAATTGATCCCAGAGACTTTCAATGACTTTACTGTAACATAATCACAAGAATCAAAATAGAATGTGTTTCAACAAATCAAACTTCCAGTTATGTAAAGCAAAACTTTATGCTGCAGCTTCTACACTCTGTAATTTAGTCATTAAATTATCTGGACAAATGCTTGCCTGCCAGAGCATCCTTCTTGAGAAGTGAAAAATGAACTTCTTGCAGAAACAAAACAATCGTGCCCAGAAGAAACCACTCACAATATTGGCTACAGCCCATCACAGTTGTCATGTTTAAGAAACAGCTTTGAAGGAGACATCTTAGAAAGCAAGACATAGAAAATGTTATTTCCAGAATTCCTCTTAGGAAAAGGACAAGAAAAAAGTCTGAAAAATCTTTTACGATGAAGGGAAAGTCACAAGCTCACTCAGATTTTTAAATGATCATTATTAAATTCCCTGCATCAAGCAAGGAAGGAAATGTATAAAGCTCTTAGCAGAGAGAAGGACCAGGATGAGGGGAAGATAGAGAAGGGAGAGAAGCAGAGAAAGTGGAGAACCGGAAGACTAGAAAGGCTGCAGGGCACAAGATGAATCACCAGTAAACTCACAAAAGGAATCGGGAGCTCTGAGAGCTTCAAAGGAGCTGAGCTTTGCAACCACGTGGAGCAAAACCATTCAGCTTTCCAGAAGGAGCCAGCGAGGATGGAGCTCATCAGCTGACTTCTGGGTTATAGGAAATAACCATCTAGTTGTCTCCTGGTGCACTTTAACTATGACAAACCTAGACAGCATATTAAAAAGCAAAGACATCACTTTGCCAAGAAAGGTCCATATAGTCAAAACTATGGTTTTTGCAAGCAGTCATGTACGGATACAAGAGTTAGACCACAAAGAAAGCTGAGCACCGAAAAATTGATGCTTTCAAATTTGGGGTGTGGGAGAAGACCCTTGAGAGTCCCTTAGACAGCAAGGAGATCAAACCAGTTAATCCCAAAGGAAATCAACTCCGCATATTCATTGGAAGGCCTAATGCTGAAGCTCTAATACTTTGGCCACCTGCTGTGAATAGCTGATTCATTGGGAAAGATTCTGGGAAAGACTGAAAGCAAAAGGAGAGGGAGGTGGCAGAGGATGAGATGGTTGGATGACATTACTGACTCAGACATGACTTTGAGCAAACTCTGGGAGACAGCAGTGGGAAAGACTGAAAGCAAAAGGAGCAGAAGGTGGCAGAGGATGAGATGGTTGGATGACATTACCAACTCAATAGACATGACTTTGAGTAAACTCTGGGAGACAGCAGAGGACAGAGGAGCCTGATGTACTGCAGTCCATGGGGTCGCAAAGAGTCAGACATGACTGAGCGACTGAACAACAACCACCCTGGGTGCAACAGGGTCCAGCACTGCTCAAAGTCAGAGACTGTCTGTGAGAGGACAGCTATGGGACAATCAGAAAAATCCCTGTCTTTGAAACACTCTGGGTCACCATACTGTTAGTGCCTCATGAGACAGAATCTAAGACTGCATTAACTCTACTAGCTATAAACGTGTAACTGGGCATGGGAAGAAGTGGGGATAACCTTGATGGGCCTGGTTTTCTTAATGCAGTAGTAACACATGTCATATACTGAGGGTTGACAGAGAGAGAAGTTAAAGGGGGAGCCTCAAGAGAGAGGTAAGACTTGGGGCTCATTGTTAATGAGACAAGTATGGATGAACTGGTAACACTGAGGTTCAGCTGAGCCAGAATCCTAAGGTCATGGCAACAGCCTACACAGTTGTGTGGTCTCCTCCATCAGGGTTCAGCAAATACGGTCATGGGGAGAGAAACAAATTGAAGCATCAATCTTGATTCCAGATTTTGCTGAGCTGGCTAAGTCTACTAATACCTTTTGCCCAAGGATAAGGATAGCACAGCTGAAGTTGCTGGTGAAGAAATGATAGTCTGGATGATAGAACACATGGTCCCTACTAAGTTAGAAAGGAATAGAAATCAAGAGGGGAATGATTGGTAGGTGGAGGAAAAGGAGAGAAGCTAAGAGATTAATGATGTACTTGAAGTCAAGAAGCAAGTACAGTGGGAGCGGAATTATGAGAGTTGAGGCAGGAAGGAAGGATATGCATTTACAGAACTAGAATTAGTCATGGCCATTGGCTAAAATGGCCTAACAGAAGCTTGATCACATGCTGTTACGTGTATAGCTTTATAGTCAATTATAAATGACCACATTAAATGATTCTGCATACATAACAAAAACTACAATTGAAGATCATTCCATCACATCGCTTATCTTTGTCTACACTGTACCTTATGCTATGAGGGATTCGAATAACTTACAAAGTTATAAAAAGCATAATAGAATAAATTTAGGATAAGTGGAAGACATGGACCTGATAGCCACTAGACCTTTCACTTAAAACTGCCATCTCCATAGTTAATTTCATGCCTTAAACATTATTTTTCAATTTATCCTATTCTAAAATCTTTTCTTTTACCTTTCTACACATGGCAGACTGTGACAAGGTGAAACATCCTCTGTGAGTTTGGCATATCACTACATTTATCGATTTATTTTCACAAGTGGAATATCATTGAAAACATTCTGTAAGTTAGATCTACAAGTTGTATTGCTTGTCAGCATCCTACCTGCCACTATTTATTTGTACCCTATCATCAAAAAGAAGAATATTTAATAGCTGGAAGTAAGGACAGTTAGGAAAGGAAACTGCTTATTTATACTAGCTCTTAATATGGGTGACTCACTAGATCAGCAAAATGTGTCTTTACCTGGTTATGCCCCCATCCAGTAACCCATGGGTCTCTTGACAGTCCCTTGGACTGCAAGGAGATCAAACCAGTCCTTCCTAAAGGAAATCAACCCTGAATATTCGTCAGAAGGCCTGATGCTGAAATTGAAATTCCAATACTTTGGCCACCTGATGCTGCTGCTGCTAAGTCGCTTCAGTCGTGTCCAACTCTTAGCGACCCCATGGACTGCAGCCCACCAGGCTCCTCCGTCCATGGGATTTTCCAGGCAAGAGTGCTGGAGTGGGGTGAAATTGCCTTTTTTGACACAAAGAGCCAACTCCTTGGAAAAGACCCTGATGATGGGAAAGACAAGGCGAAAGGAGAAGGGGTTGCAGAGGATAAGATGGTTAGATAGCATCACTGACTCAATGAATATGAATTTGAGCAAACTCTGGGAGATAGTGGAGGATATAGGAGCCTTATGTGCTGCAGTCCAAGCAGTTGCAAAGAGTCAGACCTGACTTAGTGAACAGCAACAAGCTTCTAGCAAGTAACCTGTGGGCCTCTGGCTCAACAGTAGAAATTCAGAGTAACCCCGAGTACTATACCAAAGGATTACCCATCGCCACTGCCATTAGATACTTATAGGCCTTTTAAGTCAAAGTTGCTTACACATTTCATTATTGAAATGGGAATAAAACAATTTCTACTTTATTTTTTCCCTTTAACTTTATTTATTTCATTTTAGTAATTTTAATGAGTCAATAACAAATGACCACATTAAGTGATTCTGCATTTCTTATGAAAACTGCAATTGAAAATCCTACCATCACACTGCTTATCTTTATTTTGTATACATTGTTATGGAGGATTTGAACGGTTTTCACATGTGTTCAACTAAATAAGAAATGGGAAGTACCAAAGTTAGGCAGCAGACTGGTGGGGTCCATCTGCCAAAGATGCTTGGCTGAATGATATTGCCCATAGGGACCTTTAATATCTGAAACCAGTTCTCCAATTCAACTCTCCAGTGGTCTCCTCGTCCTAAAGGATAGCCCTCTTGAGATGGTTAATAACTTCACACCTAAGATCGCTGTTCCTGGCAATTCAGTGGAACAACGGGCTAGAAATTGCCATCAAGAGAGCAATAAGCTCCACTTCTAAAAACTATTAAGAAAAGCTCCTGAACGTTTTACTTTCTTTTCTTTTTAATATCTGGGATCATTCAGTCCCTATATGACAAATACGAGAGCTTAAATCCATGATCTTCAACAAGCTTAACCTTATGATATTGGCCAAACCTCCTTATCAGCCCAGGTATGCAACAACTAACATTTCGATAAGCTCTGCATTTTTAATTTTCAAAAAACAACCAGGTGGTCCTTTTCTATAATGTTTCCATGAGGGAGGCACAATAGAGGATTGTTATCCACACTATTTTGAATGCTCAAACCAGCTTCTCTGGAATAAGCTTCAAAAGGAATTTTCCATCATATAAATCTTTTATCTGCATCCTTTGCTCATGAAAATTAAGGTATAGCTAGGTATAAAGGTAATCAAAGCCTTGGCTTTGCCCTTTTCACAAAAGCTATCATGCCAAAACTCCTTTGGTAATAAACTCTATTTGATAATTTCAGACTCCAAGCAAAGAGAATTTATATGTACTCTAGTTATACTTCAGTGTCCCTGTGGCTCAGCTGGTAAAGAATCTGCCTGCAATGTGGGAGACCTGGGCTCAATCCCTGGGTTAGGAAGATCCCCTGGAGAAGGGAAAAGCTAGCCACTCCAGTATTCTTGCCTGGAGAATTCCATGGGTCATATAGTCCATGGGGTCACAAAGAGTCAGATTCAGCTGAGAAACTTCCACTTTCACTAGCTATACTAAATGCTGGATTTCCAGGAATATTTTTCCTCAACAACAAAAACTAGTGTAAAATAGACAGCTAGTGGGAAGCTAGGGAGTTCAGCTCAATGCTTTATGATGACCTAGAAGGGAGGGATGGAGGGGCGGGATGGAGGCTCAAAAGGAGGAGATATATGTATACTTATAGCTGATTCACATTGTGTACAGCAGAAACGAACACAGCATTGTAAAGCAATTATCCTCCAATTAAAACTTTAAAAATAATTTAAAAGTAGTTGAGAAATTTCTTTAACAGTCATATAGCTTTCAATAAGGGAGACAGAAGGTTTTCATGAGTGGACATAAAGTAGTTCAAAAAAAACTAACCAATCTGAAGAGCCTAAGCATCAGCTCCAATTCTCTTTCTCTAAAAATTTTTCTACTTCCACCAAAAATGCCATTCATTTACAAGACCATTTGTCTAAGGCTCAGTCTGTTCAGTCTAAGTACTTTTTACTCACCAGCTGATGGGAAGAGAGGGAATCTATTGCGCTTGAAGAATATGTGTTCACCCTATTACTTAAGAAGACTCAATGTTTTTAAAAAAGACAAGCCAGATGAACAGAACGTATGGAAGTTGAGAAATGTGATGCACAGAAAATAAGTAAGCTAATAGCATAAGTGAAGAGGCAAAACTTAGAGGATGCATTAAATATAAATAATGAGTAGCTTATGAGACAAGGTATATAATGATATAAATACTAAGTTAGTAACCCATAAGACATGTTAGAGATACTAACAGAATAAATGGAATGTATGGCAGAACAAAGATTATTACTTTTGGATTGGAAGGTTCGGAAGGACCAAGTTTTAAGGTAACATCACACAATTCTGAGCTGACAACTATGTTATCCTTAATCTGCCTAATATGCTTCCATTTTGGCACCACAAGTGTTCTCCCCAAAAGAACACAGACAAAACCCAAAGCTGTTCAGCAGGCTAATTGGCAAGCAAAGCTATTGGCAGGCATGCTTGCCCTTGCANTCCACATCTGCAAAATAGAGACAATGATAGAAATAAAATAATAGTAATCCTAGCTGAAAGGATTATATTGATGATTAAGAGTTTACCAGTACATACATCTCTTATGATAGCCAAATCATAGGATATGCTTTTCATTTTTTAACTATTAAAAATGAAAGGGTGAAAGTTAGATTATGACCAAAAGGAACAAAATCTTGGAAGACAAGTTGCATAAACATTACTTCCCATTGACAGGACCCTCTGCTCATGCCAGTGCCATTGTAATGAGTACAAATCACAACATATAAAGCATGCATTCATGCTAAGTCACATTAGTTCAGTTCAGTCGCTCAGTTATGTCCAACTCTTTGCGACCCCATGAATCTCAGCACGCCAGGCCTCCCTGTCCATCACCAACTCCAAGAGTTCACTCAGACTCACGTCCATCGAGTCAGTGATGCCATCCAGCTATCTCTAAGTCACTTCAGTCACGTCCAACTCTTTGTGACCCTATGAACTGTAACCTACCAGGTTCCTCTGTCTATGGGATTCTCCAGGCAAGAATACTGGAGTAGGTTGCCATACTCTCTTCCGGGGGATCTTCCCAACCCAGGGATAAAACCCACGTGTCCTGCACTGCAGGTGGATTCTTTACCACTGAGCCACTGGGGCAGCCCATATGAAGCAAGAGTAAGTAATGAGTATAGAGTAACAAGCGGTCTTGTGAGTTCTTCTTCAGGGTTGGGATGAATTTGGGGAGAGCTTGAGTACTGGACAAAAGAATAAGTTCATCCAGGGAAAAGGTTGGGTAGTAAGTGAAAGGTGATTCAGGGGGTCCAGCATCTGGAAAATTGGTGGGCAGCCCCAGGGCCAGCTGCTCCTCCAAACAGAGTGGCTGAAGCCAATAAAAATAAGCCAAGCATTCATCAATATGCAATGTCCTATACATAACTACAACCGTTGCCACCAGGAAGGGACCTTGGATGGTTGGAGAACTAAGCTCCCTCTTCAGGTGGCTGTTAGGACCTGGCCCAGGCCTTTAGCAAGTGTGTCCATCTGCTTCCTCATTACTTCCTATTCCTTGTGGCATCAAGAGGTTCCAGCTGCCCAGAGGGAAGGAGAGTAGCCACAGATATCAACCTACATTGTAACTGAGTAACAGTAATCAGAGTATGCCTTTTCTCCAGACATCTGCACCCTGCACCACTTGGGGTGACCCTCTCCTCACATATCCTAGCTCCTCTGTGCGTTTGCTTGACTTCGTAATAAACCTCTGATAAACTGTACCAGGAAGTCCATAAAAACCTACCCACTTGGATATATCTCAGTCCAGCTAAATTAAATTAGTCCCAATTCAAAATATTAGTAAATCAGTAACTCTGAAATGGCATACTTTCAAAACCCCAAAGGGAAAGGAAGGCATTTTTAAAACATTAGGGTGGTTGGGAACACACTTAACAAATAACTAAAAATATTCTTCAGATACATGTGCAAACGAATTTAAATCCTCTGTGACCAGTTTGAACAGTTACTATTTTAAAAGGTCTGGGATTTGGGAAATGAAATTCTTGGTGTCCAAATTTTATTAGGTGCTTTTCCTATCTAGCCCACGCCACACCATTTCTTTTCAGGCCAATGAATCTCCATTAGTTTCAGAACCTCCCATATTCATCCCAAATTTATTCAGTTTCCAGATGAGACTGATTTGCTATGTCTTAATGTATAACTTTCTCAATTTTTTTTTTGTAATACAGGTTCTTCAGATATGTCAGCTTCCTATATTTTATACATTCTAAATGATTTGTTAGTGTTAGGCCTCTTGCATGCCAGAGCTGGTAATGGCTCTGCCAAGCTCCTTGCATAGAAATTTACATTTTGAAAATTGCTTAGAATTGTGTATTTTTCATGAGAGAGCATAGTTGCCTAAGTCACAGAAAGATAATGCCAAGTAAAATACATTTTCTTCAAAAAATTCACACGTACAGATTTTTGCCTCCTTATAAAATTTGAAAAATTCCGAAAAATGTAATGAAAAAAATTATCCTAAGTGCTTCTTGTCATAGAAAACAAGTTTTAACAATATGATGTATAGAATACAAATTGGAGGACTATACCTAGGTCCATTTGTGTATTTTTAGATGATAGGAGCATACGGAATATTTTACATACCACCTTTTCAGTGATTAATATATTGTGGTCATGCTTTAGGGCTTCCCTGGTGGTCTAGTGGTTAAGAATCCGCCTGCCAATGCAGGGCACACAGGATCGATCCCTGGTCCAGGAAGGTCCCAGGGACCAACTAAGCTCGCACACCATAGTGACGGAAGCCCACAGGCCCTAGAGTCCATAGGAGCCACCACAAAGAGAAGGACACACACCGCAACTAGAGAGTAGCCCCTTCTCATCACAACTAGAGAAAGTCCGTGTGTAGCAACGAAGACCCAGAAACAACCACAACTAAATTAATTAAATAAATCTATTAAAATACATATATTCTTTAAAAACCTGCTTTAAATGTCTTCAAAAACAGCATAGTCCTTGAATTTGTTTCCTAGGGCTGCTGTAACAAAATACCACAAACTAAGGAGGCTTAAAACAATAGAAATATATTCTGTCTCGGTTTTGGAGGCTGGAAATCTGCAATCAACGTGTCAGCAAGGCCATGATTCCTCAGAAACCTCCAGGGAAATCCTTAGCCCTCTTCTTAGCTTCTGGTGTTGCTGAGAATCTTTGCATTCCTTGGCCTGTAGCAGCATCACTCCAATCCTTCCCTTTACCATCACGAGTATGTCTGTCTTCACACAGTCATCCTCTCATAAGGACACCAGTTACACTGGCTTAGGGTCCCACTGTACTCCAGATTGACCTCATGTTAACCAACTGCACCCGCTTAAAGTCACATTTTGAGATACCGGGGGGTTAGTATTTCAACGTGTTTTCAAGGAGAGAAGACACGACACAAACTTTTAAAGACTTCTATGGTGCACGCATGCGTGTGTGTGTGCATATGTGTGAGTGCTCAGTCGTGTCTGACTTCTTTCGATCTCTGGCCTGCAGCCTGCCAGGCTCCTCTGTCCATGGGATTTTCCAGGGAAGAATACTGGAGTGGACTATTCAACATAGTTTTGGAAGTTTTGGCCACAGCAATCAGAGCAGAAAAAGAAATAAAAAGAATCCAGATTGGAAAAGAAGAAGTAAAACTCTCACTGTTTGCAGATGACATAATCCTCTACATAGAAAATCCTAAAGACTCCACCAGAAAATTACTAGAGCTAACCAATGAATATAGTAAAGTTGCAGGATATAAAATTAACACATTCCTTGCATTGCTATACACTAACAATGAGAAAACAGAAATTAAGGAAACAATTCCATTCACCATTTCAGTGAAAAGAATAAAATACTTAGGAATATATCTACCTAAAGAAACAAAAGACCTATATATAGAAAACTATAAAACACTGATGAAAGAAATCAAAGAGGACACAGATGGAGAAATATACCATGTTCATGGATTGGAATAATCAATATAGTGAAAATGAGTATACTACCCAAAGCAATCTACAGATTCAGTGCAATCCCTATCAAGTTACCAACAGTATTTTTCACAGAACTAGAACAAATAATTTCACAATTTGTATGAAAATACAAAAAAACCTTGAATACTCAAAGCAATCGTGAGAAAGAAGAATGGACCTGGAGGAATCAACCCGCCTGACTTCAGGCTATACTACAAAGCTAGTCATCAAAACAGTATGGTATTGGCACAAAGACAGAAATATAGATCAATGGAACAAAATAGAAAGCCCAGAGATAAATCCACACACCTATGGACACCTTATTTTTGACAAAGGAGGCAAGAATACACAATGGAGAAAAGACAATCTCTTTAACAAGTGGTGCTGGGAAAACCGGTCAACCACTTGTAACAGAATGAAACTAGGTCACTTTCTAACACCACACACAAAAATAAACTCAAAATGGATTAAAGATCTAAATGTAAGACCAGAAACTATAAAACTCCTAGAAGAGAACATAGTCAAAACACTCTCTGACATAAATCACAGCAGGATCCTCTACGACCCACCTCTCAGAGTAATGGAAATAAAAGTGAAAATAAACAAATGGGACCTAATTAAAGTTAAAAGCTTTTGCACAAAGAAGGAAACTATAAGCAAGGTGAAAAGACAGCCTTCTGAATGGGAGAAAATAATAGCAAAATGAAGCAACTGACAAAGAATTAATCTCAAAAATATACAAGCAGTTCATGCAGCTCAATTCCAAAAAAATAAACAACCCAATCAAAAAATGGACCAAAGACATAAACAAACATTTCCCCAAA
>SJYT01045110.1:8284-25301 GCA_006410635.1 Cephalophus harveyi
ATTTGCTAAATCGAATTCAAGCAAATTCCTCTTTCCATTCCCAGAAGTTTTCTTTTTGTTCAAGGGTTAATTCTCTGACCTATGGTATTGATCTTTCACCTTCTTCACCCTACATATTCCTTCGTTTCTACTTTCAAGCATCCTCCTGTCATTCCTACTATGGTATACATGGTCCCAATTCTTGCCCCCTGTGTGAGCCCATGCCTTTACCATGCCACTGTGCCATTTCTCTAGAGAGGTGGATTCTGCTTCCCAGCCCTGGAATCTGGGCCTGGCCAATGCAATGAGGCAGAAGTGCCAGCATGTCAGTTTGGAATCTAAACGCCTTGTATATTTCTGCTTGCCCTCTTAAGACTCACCTTCCAGATAAGAAAAAAAAATTGAAGAAAGATACATGTACCCCAAAGTTCACAGCAGCATTATTCACAATTGCCAAGACACGGAAGCAACCTACGTGTCCATCAACAGATGAATGGATAAAGAAGATGTGGTCCATATGTACAATGAAATACTACTCAGTCATAAAAAAGAAGGACATTTTGCCATTTGCAGCAACATGGGTGGATTTTATGTTAAATGAAATTAGTCAGAGAAAGATACTGTATATCACTTATATGTGGAATCTAAGAAACACAACAAACTAGTGACTATAGTACAAAAGCAGACTTACAGATACAGAGAACCAGTGGGTAACCGTGGGGGGAGGGGCAATATAGGGGTCGGGAATTAAGAGATACAAACTATTATATATAAAAAAGCTATAAGGATACACTGTACAACACAGGGCATACAGCTAATATTTTATAATAATTACAAATGAGTATAGCCTTTAAAAATGTGAATCACTATCGTCGTTGTCATGAAGTCGCTTAGTCATGTCCGACTCTTTGTGACCCCATGGACTGTAGCCTACCAGGCTCCTCTGTCCATGAGATTTTCCAGGCAATAGTCCTGGAGTGGATTGCCATTTCCTTCTCCAGGGGTTCTTCCCGACCCAGGGATCGAACCTGGGTCTCCGGCATTGTAGACAGACGCTTTACTGTCTGAGTCATTGTTCACGTATAATTTACATAATATTGCACACCAACTGTACTATAATTTTAAAAATACTGCAATGACAATAAGGTCAAAAATAAAACTCCTCTTCCATCTCCATGAGAAAGACATGCTTAGGCAAGTCAGAGTCCCAGGAGGATGACAGATATGTGAAATAGAGCCCAGCCTAGAGGAAACCCCCCAGTAGGCTTTCAGATGGATGAGCAAGCCCAGCAGAGCTTAGCCAACCCTCAGACACTTGAACTATAAAAATTACTGTCTTAAACCACTGTGTTTTAGAATGTTTGTTATTCAGCAATAGCTAACTTGAGACATTGTCAGTAATGCCTAACGTGGCTCCTGAGCCGTGTTAGGCATTACTGACATCTATCTCATCTTTCTTGCACTCCTAATCTACTGCAAGAAGTATCCTGTATTTTTTTTTTACCTTTGTTCTCTTACCGCTTATTTTTGTCATCCGTACCACTTCTCTCTCAATTGAAATCAAAACCTCTTAATGGTCTGTCCAATCACTTTGGCTCTGTCCTCATCCACTTTGGCCTCTATATAGCACCTGACACCTCCATTAAAATCCCCCGCTCTTGGACTGCACTAATATCAACTTCTTTGTTTCATCTACTTCAGGGCTTCAAGGGTTTATCTTCTCTTACAGTTTATTCATCCCCCTCCCCCAAAGTAATTGTCTTTAATTTGACTCACACCTTTATCTCCACCCCCAAACTCTCTTCTAAACTGTAGTTTAATTGGTTCTCAAACCAATGCATTACAATCACCCAGAGGGCTTACTGATATTCAGATTGCCAGGGCCCTGTTCCTCAAGGTTCATATTCAGTTAGTCTGGGGTGGGGCCTGAGAATTTACATTTCTAACAAGTTCTTAGGTAATGCTGATACATCACTTTGAGAACCCCTCTTCTAGTTGCATATTTCTAACAGTCTCCACCTGGTTATCCACAGGTGCCTCAAACGTCACATACAGTGTCAATTAGAGGGCTTTTTTTAGGAACCAATTTGGCTAACTACAGCAAAACAAGAACTTATCAGGGAGTTCACAGAATCAACACGAAGGCTGGTAAATCATGTTCCAAATGAGGCAGGAACAAGAAAAGAGACTACTTGACAGCAGAAGCACTACCTCTAAGTCAGAAGAAGTAAACAGTGTTTCTTGTGTTCGTAAGTCTCTCTGTTCAAAATTCATTCCAAATGAGAGTCCTTTACCCAACCCCGAGTTGTACCAGGGCAGCAATAGAAAGGATTATGGTGGAAGTGGTCGCAAAGGACCCCTCTTTTTTCTTACTGTCTTGGTTTAGACCCCCCAATCAAGCAGGTGGATTACTACAACAACCTCTTAACTGGTTTTCTTGCCCCTAATCTAACCTCCAGTTCATTCTCCTCATTTTCACATCATCTTCAGTTATCTCTTGAAGACATGTCATTTTCTTCTTTGCCTTGTCTGGTGTAGTATTCCTGTCTTATCTTAAGTAATAAATTTCTTCTCTTTATGAGCAAGTGGGTGGGATACTTTTACCTCAGCAGACTCATAAAATGGAAAAGTAGTTTTAGAAGGTAGGGAATATGTTCTATTGTAAAGTGAGGATCTAATTCCCTAGTAACTAGCAAGGATCAGAAGTGGTCCCAAAGGTCTGCACTGAGACCCCTCTAGGAGCCTTTAAGAGATCAGGATCTCATGAGACTAAAGACAAGCACCTAGCCCTCAATTGTATCACCAGCACTGGACTCAAAACAGGCACTGAATGAAATCATCTTCAGGCCCTCCTTACTTTAGGTTAGCGTATGAGTTAGCCACCTGACTAACTTCCTGGTCTGCAGTCTCTGCCTGCCTGTCTCCTTGCTACCAAATCCTTCCTGTAGAGCAATGCTAAATCAAACCAATCATCACCTCCTGCTCAAAACTATCAGACTCCCCCAAACATGCTTGCCAACTATAAACCTCTCAGTATTCAAACCCTTCCATTATCTGGTTTCAACCACCTTTTCTAGGCTTTCTTCCACTTGTTACTTACACTGTCAACCTTGTCTAGACAAACGAGGTTTTTTCAACAAAACCTTTTCTGCTCTTATTGGTTTGGTTCCACTTTTTGAAATGTGTTTGTCCCACGGTGTATACTCTACCCTATCCTACCTTCAAAGTCTAGGTAAAATTTGTCAGTATGTGTGTGCATGCCAAGTGGCTTCAGTTGTGTCTGATTCTCTGTGACCCCATTGAACTATACCCCGCCAAGCTCCTCTGTCCATGGGATTCTCTAGGCAAGAATACTGGAGTGGGTTGACATGCCTTTCTCCAAGGGATCTTCCCAACCCAGGGATCAAACCTGGGTCTCGTATGCCTCCTGTATTTGCAGGCAGGTTCTTTACCACTCACTAGCACCACCTGGGAAGTCAGTGTTCCTAACCTTTTTTAATCCATGACTCACATTTCAGGTTCTTTTGGACATGCCTGCCCTCTTGTACCACATACCTGGTAACTCCTGAGTTAAGGATCTTTCTATTTGGAACTTTTAAACTAATGTTCTGTTTGTATAAATACTTCATGAGTTAAACACATACTATCTTAAACTTCATTATAAGCTTGTATTATTTGTTTGACCGGATTTTAAGAGCATTAAGAAGCTTTCTGTTACTACTTAAGTTTCTGTATTTCCCAGAAACTACTCCTGTGCCTTACACATAGTAGTGGTGATTATAATCTGTTGCACAAATAGATGTTTATAATATGGGGCTAGTGTTTGGGACTGATCCCTTATAGAGAGCAGCCAATGGGTGCATCAGGAACTCCTGAACTGCTGGAATCAAGGGATATAAGACTTGGTGATCGGAACTAGAAGCTGAGTCTGAAACCAAAGATGATCAGGTTGTAGTCAGATGCCAGGAGGCCAAACACAAGCATCAATTAGAAAGAACCAAAGGCCAAACCTGAGACAATGTGTAGAGCAAACGGTATGGAGTAAAGCAAAGGAAAGTGGAAATAATAATAGGTTAATAAGTGGATGGGGATCCAGGATAGTAGACTTCTTTAGGGGCTTATGCATAGCACTTACCAAATCAAAATGAGTGGTTTGTTGGTAGAATGGAGTTGCCTAAGAGTCAGAAGTTGGGCCGGCAGCCATTTATCATTTCTAGCAAAGAGACACACACATGGAAATAAATTTATAATCGCAAACATAGTGAAATATAAATCAATTTGCTTTGAGAGATTTAATTTGAGCCCCATTTTCTTGCTTCTGCCTTGTCTCCTTAATTTCATAGTTTTGCACAAGATTACATACAAGTTCTAATGTATTCTTTTCCTTTATATTATGGATAGAGAAAAACATTTTTAAGAGATACAATATCATTGTACTCAATATCAAATACAACAATTCAGAAAAAATCTTTTGCTATATTTTTTAGATTTGTTATTCTACCAATTAGTAAAGCTACAATAAGAAAATGGTACCTAATAAGTGACAGGTAGGGAAGCCTGGTGTGCTGCTGTCCACTGGATCACAAAGAGTCGGACACAACTCAGCCACTGAAAAACACGACCCTAATAACCACTGATTTTCCTACGTGGACTGTTCCTAGCCCGGAAAATTCCAAGAATATTTCACAAAGGTTTTCAAAAAAATTTTTAACATAAAATAAAAAAAATCCTAATGATCAGAAATGCCTATTTTATTACTGAGAGCTCCAAAGAGTTTAGTGCCTCACAGCTACCTTTCCGTATCAAGCATTTGTTTCGTTTGCCTGTCAGTCTGTGTGGTCGAGCTGAGCCACACGCAGTGTTGTCTTATACTAATTAGCAGCAAGCACTGTGGCAAAAACTAATGTCCACATGAAACGCACGGCAAAATTCACTTTCAATTCTATTGTAAACATGCAGTAGTCCTTGGCATGAATTTGTAAAATACATTTTGTTTTGAATTAAATGTTGAAAAAGTATACGTTTAAAACCTGTATTATTCTGGCTGATATTACTGAGACAAGGATAAACTCCCATATTAATTTCTTTAAAAGTCAGTATTTGGGAAGCAACATACAAGAATAGGAAGATGACTTACCAAGGAGCTAGGTGACCTGGATCCCCCATACTCTTTGGGGTTTTAGGCAAGTTACTTATTCTAAATCTCAATTTCCTCATCATAAAATCTAAAGACCTGAATTAGCTTAACGGTTCTTTAGGGGAAGAGGCATTACACGTTGGTATTTCTGACTTGGTAGATGTGAGAAGGGAGAGTCTGGGTAAGTGTGACTTTACAGTACTTCATGGGTGATCCTGATACATATTACTGGATTAAGAATCAAAGGATAAACCATTTCATGGGTCTTTGCAATTTTAAAACTCTACTTGTTATGTTCAAACAACGGAATTTTAATAGCTCCCAGCTTTCATCACTATTCTCTTCTTAATGCATACTATTTTAGGCAAATCCAAGTAGTCTCTAGTTGTTATAACTCCGGGCCAGAGGCCTAAGGCTCAGCTCACTTGAGTCATTTCATTCTTGCCTTTCCCAGCTTCCCCTTTCCACCATTTCTTAATTAAGTGTATTTCAGGTAATAAAGAAGCTGTAATTATTATTCATATTGTTGTTGTGTAGTTTGTCAGTTGTGTCCGACTCTTTGTGACCCCACGGACTGCAGCACGCCAGGCTTCTCTGCCCTTCACTATTGAGTCAGTGATGCCATCCAAACATCTTATCCTCTGTCACCCCCTTCTCTTCCTGCCCTCTCCATCTTTCCCAACACCAAGGTTTTTCTCCTGTGAGTTGGCTCTTCACATCAGGTGGCCAAAGTATCGGAGCTTCAGCATCAGTCCTCCCAATAAATAATAATTTATTATTCTAAGTTATGAATAATAGCTTACAGTTACTGGGTGCTTACCTGTTCTAAGGTATTAACTCATTTAAAACACAGAATTCAATCTTCTGCCAATGCAAGAGACACAGGTTCAATTCCTGGGTCAGGAAGATTCCCCCCGGAGAAAGGCAGAGCAACCCATTCCAGTATTCTTGCCTGGAAAATCCCATGGACAAAGGGGCTTGGTGGGCTCCATCTACGGGGTTGCAAAAGAATCAGATACAACTTAGTAACTCAAACAATTCAATCCTCACAACCACTCTGTGAGGTAGGAACCTAGTATTATCATCTGTATATCATGGTTGGGAGAATTGAGGCACAGAAAGTCATCTGCCCAAAATCACAGAGCAGGGACCTAGAGAAGCTGGGTTGTAGAGTGAATTCTTAACCATGCTGCCACTCAGTAAACAAGTATATGTACAAACATACACATTGCTGTTGCCCATCCACACAGCACTGCTTTCCCTGCTACTTCAGGGGGAAAGGGAGTGTGTTCTTAGAAATTTGTGGGATCAGAAATGATGGAAAGGGGAAGCTGGGGAAGGCAAGAATGGAATGAATCGAGTGAGCTGAGCCTTAGGCCTCTGGCCCCAAGTTACAACTGGAGACTACTTGGATTTGCCTCTAAAAGGGTAAGTATCGTAGTAGTGATTTCCTTTCCATTATCATTTCACCCCATAATGTCTGAGACTGTTCTTTTTGACTATTCAAATATTAATTTTAAAAACAGTAAACATTTACCTTATTGGATAGACAAGGCCCCAAACTATCGATATAAAGTAAAACAGGAAAGTAAGCACAAAAGCTAAATTAGAGAATCAGAGAGAGGTGAATGTAATTGGAATGATTCAGCCTAATACTATTTTGGGGTATACAAAGAATGTATAACATTGTATCTTGGTTTATGAAACATGAGGTTCAGATGGGTAGAGACTAATACATTATAAAGAAAACCTTCTCTTCCCAACAGTATGGATAGAGAATGATCTAGCCAGGATTGGAGGTCCTGACAAAGTTACTGTGTTACTGACAAAGTGACAATTTAGCATTATCAACAAAGGTGAATTTATTGCACTGACAGTCTGTCTAGTCAAAGCTATGGGGTTTTTTTTGGTAGTCATGTATGGATGGGAGAGCTGAACACATAAAGAAGGCTGGGCATCGAAGAATTGATGCTTTTGACTTGTGGTGCTGGAGAAGACTCTTGAGAGTTCCTTGGACTGGAAGGAGATCAAACCAGTCAATCCTAAAAGAAATCAGTCCTAAATATTCATTGGAAGGACTGATGCTGAAGCTGAAACTCCAATACTTTGGAAACCTGACGCGAAGAACTGACTCACTGGAAAAGACCCTAATGCTGGGAAAGATGGAAGGCAGGAGAAGGGGACGACAGAGGATGAGATGGTTGGATGGCATCACTGACTCAATGGACATGAGTTTGAACAAGCTCTGGGAGTTGATGACGGACAGGGAAGCCTGGTGTGCTGCGGTCCGTGGGATCGCAAAGAGTGGGACATGACTGAGCGACTGAACTGAACTGCCAATATGCACAGCAGTTATTTTTCTCTATCTGGGTGCACTCAGCAACCTGGGAGCAGACACTTAGTTAAACTGGTGTTTTCCCAGGTGATACCAGGGCAACACAGCAAAGGAGACATGGTTCCTGGCAAGAGCGATAACTTAGAATGCAGCAGGAGACAAAAGTGAAGGCAGGAGAAGGCTGATAGGGAGAAAAAAGGGAAGTCTCTGGAATGGAGTTCCCAACTCAGAGAAACCTGAGAAGGGAGAGGCTGCAGCAGAGTTGCAAAGAACACTGGAAATGAGATGTCAGGCACTGAGAATTGCTGTGCTGGGAGTAACTGAGACAGTGAATTAGGATGAAAGTTCTGGCCAGATGTAAAGTCTGTATTTCTGAAGTCAGAGGAGTTGGGTGTATGAAGAGATTCTCAATGTGATTCTAGAAAGGTATCTTTCTCCTTTAGATGAGTTTTCAGCCTAAGAACAGCTCATAGTAATGCAGAAGCAGCAGCTCAAGAGAAATGAGTCATGTTTCCCCTCATTCTTAAGACTAATCTTTGCTGTACTTTTTAAACTTGGCAAGAACCTCTGCTTCACATCTTAAAAAATATTAGGCTGTGCCCAGTGTTACCTGCAGCATGCGTGGTCTTCGATCTTAGCTGTGGTACGTGGGATCTGGTTCCCCAACCAGGAATCAAACCCAGGGACCTGCATCAGGACAGTGGAGTTCTCAGTCCCATATTTTCATCCTAAGGCTAAAGTCGAATGGAAAATAAAATTACTTGCTAGTTTAGGCAAAACACACACACACACACACACACAACCTTCAGTTCCCTGCTGTCATAAATTTGTGGAAGTAAATGTTTTAAAAAGAAATTACAACTCAACTGCCCTAGTTCTGGTTTGCAAACATCTGGTGAGACCACTGGGTACACTATTTAAAAAGAAAATTTATTTTAAAGATATAAAAACACACATACACAGGTTTGTTACAATCTTGAAGGAACAGGTTGGCATGTTATTTACTCACAGGCTGATCTTTACACAAACAACAAGCTGACATTACTGTTACTGATGCCTTCAGAATATTGTCTGCTTCAGAGAGCAGCACGTTTTGTCCAAGTCATACAGAAGTGGCTATATTGGACACCATTTTGTCAGCAAATGGTGCAATGCAGAGAGCAGGGGAAAATTATTTCTGCAGTACCAACCATATGTGTGATACTGTGCAAGGAAAAAAAGGAAATCTCAAACTTGTCAAGAAGCTTACAATTTATTGGTCAATTACATAATACTTTAGCACAGAGCTAGGTCTTACATTTTGTGAATCACCCTTGGCACCTAACCTATGTT
The DNA here is from genome assembly GCA_006410635.1 of Cephalophus harveyi. Taxonomy (NCBI): domain Eukaryota; kingdom Metazoa; phylum Chordata; class Mammalia; order Artiodactyla; family Bovidae; genus Cephalophus; species Cephalophus harveyi. The sequence continues at coordinate 17,068 of SJYT01045110.1, forward strand.
AACAAAAAGTTAAACGATACAAAATGCTGAGAAGGAAAAAAAAAATACATGCTTAATATAGGTGACCACGAGAAAACAGCTAACTTGTGTCATTGCTACCTATGAAAAATCTTGCTTCTAATTTTAAGCATGTACTGACACAGGAAGGTCCCTACTGTTACCCTTACTTTTACCCAGGTAACTCCTCTTCCTCCTTAAATATTAACTTAGAGTCATATTCCTCAAGAAAGTCTTTACTCTTCTCTCTAGACTAAGTTGGACAGCTCTGCCATGTGAGAATGGCACCCTGTTCTTTGGAAGTATTTGGTCATCTCAAATGATCTGTTTGATAGCTGTCTTTTCCACTAGACCAGGGGTCAGTAAACAGCTCATGGATCAAACCCAGCCCGCTGCCTGTTTTTTAAATAAAGTTTTATTGGAATTCACTCTTTCATATATGTATGATTCATGATGGTTTTTGTGTTTCTACGGCAAAGCTGGAACAGTTTGGGAGAGAGACCATATGGCCTGAAAAACCTAAAATTTATCTGTCCCTTTATAGGAAAAATTGGCTAAACCCTGCACTACAATATAAGAATGAAGGCTGAAGTCATGCCTGTCGTTTTCACTTCTATATTCCTAGCATCTAGCATAATAACTGGCACCTAAGTATTTTGGGACTAAGTTCAACCTCAAGCTTTAACCCACTTTATCAGCGATATGTATGAGATCACATTAATTGGCCTGTGTTTATTACAACATTATAATCACTGCTTATCCAGATAATGACTGTAGTATTCTAGTTGGGGGGCGGGGACAAAAACTAAATTATACACAAATGAATGGGTTATTGCAACGAGGTATGTGCTATGGAAAAAAAACAGTACAATTAGTGTGCAACAGAGAAACATAATCAAATACAGTTTGGGAAGCCCTCCATCAGTGACCTGTGACCTGAAATTTAAAGAGTAACTAGGGAAAAGAGGCGGAGAGTGGAAGAACAAACCAGGCAGAAAGAAAATCACATACACTTCTCTCTTCTTTAGAGGAAGAACATGGCGTGTAAGAGAACTGATGCTCTTGTCAAATAATGAACAGTAAAGTAAATTCCTGCAAAGTTAAGAGGAGGATCCAAAATGGAGCTGATCACTGTGATATTTATAACATAAAATCTGAAACATTCTGTTACTGGCCAACAGCAGGAAAATGGAAGCAATTGTCCGTGTGTCCATGACACAGTGTACTCTGCATCCATTAGAAGAATGTATACAAAGAATTCTCATTTGCATAGGAAATGTTTCTGCCTCAATGTAAAGTGAAAAAAAGAACCCAAGAGATTATTTCCATTATGTATTTACTGAAACATTTTCTAGGGAAAAAATGGACTAAAATGTTAATCATACTGCCTTTGGGTGGGACTGAATGTCCTATATTTTATGGTTTTTCATAGTTTCTTTCCTATGCATTTCGAATCTTTAAGATTAGAGAAACACATTTTACTGAAATAAGGAAACACAAGTGTTGTTCTGTGACCTACACATCTGACAGTAAACAGGCTCTCCTGGCTCCTGGAAAGGAGATGTAAACTGAGGATCCAAACCCAGGAGAGTTTACTGTCAATAACAACAATTATTAGTGGAAGTTCTCCTGCAGTGTGATTTAAGCTGTGCAGTGGGGACTTTGGGGCAAGGGAAAACTACCCTGAGATATGTCTACAGACGCTTTTAAGATTTGATGATTTAAACTGAGAACTGAAACTAACCTCACTTATTCTATGGGTTTGGTTTCTTCCGGCCTAGGCATAATCCACTGGAAATGCCTCAAGATTAGTTCTGGATATGTAATTTAGATGAGGGTCCTGGAGAGTGCAAGCATCAGTTCTAGCATTCCTCTATTCTGAAAGTGTTTTGTTTCCTAAACATCTTCTTTCATTTATAGGCGCACTGGTCTCTCCCTTAAAACTACTACTGCTAATTTATGGAAGTAGAAGACTTGAAAGTTGTTTTCTGAAAGTTTTGTTTCTCCCTGTGACTGAGTAGATTAACTAGATAAAAAGATAAGAACAGAGAGAAATTCAGTTCTCACCATGATTAATTTTACGTTCGGGAGGGAACGGCGGGGCGGCCCTTTCATAGGCCTGAAGCCCGCGCTCGCGCGCCCCCGCCCCTCGCGCCGCCCCTGGGCCACGCGCGCGAGGCCGCAGCGTTACCTGAGAAGGGCCGGCTGCGGCCGCCGCCCCCGCCTCCCGCGAGGCCGAGGCGGCAGGAGATCTGCGCCTCGCCTTCCACCTCCTCCCCCGCCCCGCTCCCCAGGGCGGGTTTTCTTACCTTGTAAAAGGCCGTTTCCTTGGCTGCCCCCGCCTTTCTCGGCAGGATGGAAACGGCAGTCGGCGAGGCGAGCGCCATTGCTGCGGCTCCGGCCAATCCCACCTAGCCGCCAAAAAACGACCCTGAACACTGGCGCCTCCTCCCCGCCGGGCCCTCCGAGCCCACCCATGACTTTGGTGCTCCGCCGCCCCCTCCCTGCGCTGCCCCTCACCGCAGGTGGCCGTGCCCACGGGCGGAGACATCGATTCCCCGTGCCCAGCGCTTGGTCGCGTCCGTGACGTCATCATCGTGGCGACAAGAGCTGCAGCCGGGGATCGAGGAGCCCGTGTACTTCTCCATGGCGGCGGCAGCACCAGCAGCAACACCGACGAAAGCGCGAGGACTTCTCCCCGGTCGCCCCTCGCCCGGTGCTCCTGAGGAGGCGGCGGCAGCAGTGCCCACGCCGCCCCGCCCGCCGCCGCCGCCGCGGCTCGTGGTGTCTGAGTGTGAGGGGAGGGGGCGGCGGTGGCGGCGGGGGCGGCAAACGTTTTCAGTGAGGATAGTGACTGCCGACTACTACAGGGCCAGCAGGGGCTGGATAGCTGCCAATCCCCCCTCACCCCGGCCCCTGTCAAGAAGGTGCCGGTGGTGCGAATATTCGGAGCGACTCCGGCAGGTAAGGGGCTGCGCGGCACGGGCGGGAGCGGCGGGCGCCGGGGCAGCTCTCCCCACTGCACAGTCGCGCGCACGCCGCCGGTGCCGGCCCTCTCCGCTGATCGCTGCCCCGTCTTCCCTCCCCTTCGCCCTCCTCGCCTTTTCCTCCCCAGCCTGACAGGAGGCACAAAAATGTGGGTCCGCACGAGCGTTCCGCCCCCTCCTCCCCGCCTCCTACCCCAGGCGGGGAGGCGGCGGGCGCCGAGTGTTTACACTGCGTGCGGCGGTCGGGAGCCGGGTCCGCACTCTCGGGGTGGCGCGGGCAGGCGGAGCGGGCGTCGCCCTCGCCCCGGAGGACGGGGTCAGGTGGCCGGGCCATGTCTTCCGTGCGCGGGCGCGCAGGACCCCCCTCTGAGGTGGGTGATGGGTGGGACCTCGGACAGCCTCTGCGCCTCCCAAGTGCCCCTTGCTGGAAACGGCTTGAGGAGTAGGGAAGTGTCAGCTCTGTTGTCAGTCGCTCCTCGTCGCCTCCTCTCAGCAGCGCTCTCCTCTGCCCCTTCTGGAGATGCTGTGGGCTGAAGAGTGGCGCCGGGGGCCAGATAATCTTTCTCAGTGAAGTGACCATGTGGTTCTGCTGTGAGGACAGGTCATAACTCCTTAGAATTTCAAGTAAAGCCTCGGAGTCTGGGGGCAGGGCTGCGCCCCCAGGTGCGTTGCTTTCAGGGAAGTGTGTAATCGAAGAAGTAGGAAATGCATGTTTATGTCACCCGGTGTAAAACATCCCACTTAATAGCGTCAATTTCATAAGAACCACAGCTAAGCCCAGCAACGCAAACATTAAAAAATGTCCCTATGCAGGGTTGTAGGATTGCATTTTAAATACACATACCTTTACGACAATACACTTTTTAACAGGCTGTTTTGTTTTCAAAAACTATTTCAAACAAGTGGGGTGGGGAGACAGAAGCTACTTTCTGAGAAGCTCTTGGGAATTTATGATAGTGTAAGTAGGATAGTGGCCCGATTTGCAAGGTTTTAAATTGTTTTGCTTTTCTACACACTTTGAACTGCCTATGTGAAATAATGGAGCTGCCGCCTAGAAAGAGATGATCTCTAGCTCTGTACTGCCCTATGGGATTTTAGATAGCATTTCCCACTTGATGCTCCTTGCCCTAATCACCATTCATCTTATTACTACAGTCAGTTTTCCTGTGGGCTGTCAAGATAATAGCACTTTCCAAACTCAAGCACTCGTTCTAAGCAGTTATCTTTAAATGTGAATTCTCATCGTTAAAAATCTCAGTGTTGTTAGTGAGATTTGATAGAATGATACTTGATACTTCTTTTTAAAATAGTGACAAAGCTTTTGATGATAAGGACTTTTTAAGTTGGGGCATTTGAATGCTGTTAACAATTTGTTGAAAGTGTAACACCTGAAACTTAGAGGCTGGAGAATAGAGGCAATACAATGTTTTAAAGGATAGATTTTCTGCCTTTTTAAGTATGGTGATGCTGTCTTTATTTCTAATTGGAATTTCAGTGTAATATACTGGATTTTATTTTCACTTTAGGTACAGAGGAAAAATAAGATAGTGATGTTGATATAACCGTTCAGCCACATTTTGAAATTATCAGGGGACTTGCTGGGTATTACAATTTATATGGTTTAGGTTACTTTTCTACACATAATTTTTTTTTCTACACTAGCCATGAAATATGTATCTTTGAGTGATTTGCAAGCTTTGTTTTATAGGCAAGTTTTGTTTGGAAAAAAAATTTCACTGTGAGCTAGTAGCAATTTTATTACATGAAAAAAATTCTTTAAAAAATGATATGGTGTACTTTTGTTTCTCAGTATCGAAAAAAGACGTGAACTAGTCTGTAGAAAGAAATACGTATTTCTTTCCTCTTGGCCATCTTACAATAGATTACCAGCATCACTCCCCCTTCAAATAAAAACCTGGATTTTAAAAAAATACACCTTGAAATGTATAATGTAAATCAGTTTTTTTGGTATATACATTGAGAGATACAAAACTCGATACAGAGAATTTCAAACTTTAAGTTGTTAAGGATTATTGAATTGAGTTTACTATAAAATTTTTGTGTTTCCATAAAAGGTGAAAAATTTTGATGTCACTGACATACATTTAGAGTTTACAGCTTTCAGAAATCAAGTCATTTGTAGCATGTAAAATTAATGTTAATACGCATAAACAAAAACTATACTATGATCTGCTTCTGAATTCTCTCCCCAAAGAACACCAGTCCAGCCACCTAGTAAAATAAATTTTGAAAATAATATAAAAAAAGAAGTCAATTTGGTTCTCTAGTTTGAATGCTAGAATTTTTAATGAAAACAGATTTATTGTTTGAAATCACAAACTTATGTTTATATATCTACTAGTTAGTAAGATTAATGAAAAATTGTAACATGATAAATCTATGTTACGGACTATCATAAAGTTAAGTTTTTCCTGTACAGTAATTAACTGTGGGAGTCCTCAATTCCTTGCGTTGGTTTGGAGAAAATGATTTTAAACTGAGTTTGTGTTTCAAGTGAAATTGTGAAAAATAGCAGCAGAAGAAATCTTCCAAATAAAGCGACCATTTCAGATGTACATTAAAAAATTTTGAACTGATTCATTTATTAGATTTTTACTAGTTCAGTTTTTCTATTATTGCATGAAAAATATTCTTCTGCTTTAGAAAACAGTCCAGTTGACTTCCTGTTGTCCTATGTTTTGAGGGCATATTTGAGTAATTTAAGAAATAAATTTAGTGTTTTAGGTTTAAAAGCTCTCATGTCTTAAGTTGGTAAAATTTGGAAAGGTATTTTAAAAACTGGTACATTAAGATTTGAATGGTAAATCCTGACTGATTTAAACCCTTGCTAGTTGAGGATATTGGTTCCTGAGAGAATCACTTAAATTGTCTATATGTAAGTGATGGAATTATTTTTTAAAACCCCAAAACATCTTTTGCTTTTCTTTCACTCACTTAAAAATGACTTGAATATTGTTTTGACATATAATGTATTGAGCAATTTCACAACTTTGTAGTAACTTGTTTTAGTGGGGGGAACCCAGGTTATAGCTAACTACAGTACAAGACAGCGTTTTTTATTTTTTTCACTTGGATTTGAATATGGGTGTGAGTGCTCTGGGATTTCACTTCAAAAAAAAAAAAAATCTAGGGCTTTACTATGAGGAACTGACTCAGGAGAATCTGGGAAGCTGCCCAGTTACCACATCCCAACTCTTGCTTATTAGTTGCCTGATATAACTCACTTCATGTTGAGCTTAGATAGCTTTCTCAGTTTTCTCAGCATCAATCTGAAACAGAATTATCAAAAGCTTCCCTGCTGAGATGCAGAGGAGGAGTAAATAGAAGAGTGTGAGCGAGATGTTCACAAAGCAAGTAATTAAACAAAGTAGGCCAAGCAGAGGGAGCTGCTTGACCTTAAGATGACCCTAAGGAACTCTGCCATCATCCCCCCACCCCCTGCCCAGTCTTCCTCCAGCTAGTGAATTATCAACAACTTAGATGACAGATAATTTCTCTAATGAAAGTCTTGTTTGTTCGTAGCCTCTTTTTTTTTTTTGCTAAATCATTTAACAATATTTAAAAATAATACAATGCCTATTGAATATAAATATTAGAAAGATGCACTACTTAGTAGAAGCACTACTGAGATACAGTGTTTTACCACAAGCAAAATTAGTCATTTTAGTAGATATCTGAAACCCGAGTTGCAGATTTTATTAGGTTTCTGTGTTACACTTGACTTGAAATACCCGTAAGTTCATCAGAAGCTTATTAAACAGGAGTCCTCTAAAATCTGTGGACACAGTGGAATCTTGCAATATGTGATTCAGTTCATTCAGTGAACACTTAATGAGAACTTAGTACATATATTGAGCTCTTTTTTAAATGAACAATTTATGAACAACTTTTACCTTCCTAAGCTCACAATGTAGGTGAGATGATAGACTTGTAAACATAATTCAAACACAGTTTAATTGGAATATAAAAGAAATGTGTATAAGACAAAGTGAGGACTCAAAGAGGACATGTTCAGTGACCACCTGGCAGGCCAAAAGGGGAGTCAGGTAAGGCTTCATGAAGGAAGTATGGAGTAAGTCATTTTAAAGGAATTTCAAAAGACTTTTAGAATTCTAATAGAGGAACAGATACAAGGTAATTCACAAATGAGAAGAAAACTGCTCTTGGCCCAGTAGCTTGGCAATGCATAGCAGCATCCTTGAAATGTTGTTTTTTGACCCAATAATTTCGGTTTTAGGGATTTTGATCTATGAATAATTCTTTTGACAAAATCTGATTATTTTTTGAATCCGTCTGTTTCTTTCATTATCCATCGCCACCCTAGTCTAAACTACTAGCATTTTTGGATGCATTTACAACAATAGCCTCCTAATCTTGGCCTACCCCAAACTGTTCTGTTCCCCTCTAATCTGTTTTCTATACTGTAACCAGAGGGATCGTTTCAAAATGCAAACCTTATTATATTCGCCTACTACTTGGTATGCTTCAGTAGTTTTCCATTGCATTTAGCATAAGGACAAAGCTACCTGTCTTATGTGGTGGCGTCTACATGTCTTACAAGGTCTTGCACAGTTTGGCCCCTGCCTCTCTACCCAGTCATGGCTTGAGCTGTGTCCTTCTTGCCTTGCTCTTTATGTTCCAGCCATATTGACCTTATTTCAGTCCCTTCCTCTTGCCATGCTCCTCCCGTAATGAGGCCTTTGAACTTGCTGTTCCCTCTGCCCAGAATGTTTTTCCTTTTTCTTCACCTGAACTCCAATTTATCTTTCCTCAGGGAAGCCTTCCCTACCGTAGAGAAGCTTCATAAGCTCTCCTTCATAACACTTGCTGTGTTGTCATTTTTATATACATAAGAGATTAATGTTTGTTTTTCCCAGTTACCTCCATAAATGCTGGTAATGTGTTCATTTTTGCTCACCATTATACAGCGAATGGTTGCTTACTACAGTGCTTGAAAATCAAGCATTTGTTGCAAGAATTATAGGCATAACAGGGAAGAACCTCAAATGTTCAGCAACTGAGAAGTGGTTACATAAACTGGACATATTTAGTAGAATTTGTCATTAAAATGATGTTTTCATGATTGTTATATAAGTACAATGTAATACAGTAAAGTGCTATCAGTATATTATGTGAGAAAAATCAGTTTATGAAATAATAATTTATTAAAAATGCACCAAAATATAAAGGTTGCTTATCTCTGGGAGGTGTATTTTGTATTTTTCAGCT
>SJYT01045122.1:0-66859 GCA_006410635.1 Cephalophus harveyi
GCGGATCCCACTGACGTGTCAGAAGATCTCCGTGACAGCCAGGCTGGGACCTGAACGCAGAGAGGCGGGAAGGAGCCGGGGGAAACCAGACACCCTGCAAGGGCTGGCATGCTGTGAAGGCAGGGCGGCAGCAGACACAGCAGAGCCCGAACGGACAACACTTGGCAAATGACGGATGAAGGAAAGGAGGAAGGATGTGGTTGATGGGAGAAGGACTCTGGCACTGGTGGCCTGGGCAAACTGGTGATGGGGATGCTCCGGGTCATGCTGGCAGACGGGAGACAGGTTTGGAGGGAGACCAAGTGAATCAGCTGATGAGAAGTTGGAGCTCCTGATGAATCTGGAGCTCAGAAGACAGAAGTGGATTAGAAATAAATGTCTGAGATGGACAGCAGGTGGGCAGGTGGATACGTGAATCCATGGGCAAGGCAATCACCCACTGAGATTGGGTTTCCAACAGTACTTTGCAACGATTCACCTACATTTTGAATTTTGGAAGTCCTTTATAACATGCCAGTCCCATTTGCAAAATGATGGTAAACTCAAGCATGGGGCTCCGTACCAGGGCCCGATATAGGGCACCCACCATCACTCTGCATTTGGAGCCACCTTCCTCTGGGGTCACTGAGCTTCTTCCAAACCTACCATGTCTTGCAAAGCAAACAGAAAGGAGCTGCTATAACAAGCACAGTATATAAAGCATTCTCCAGGACATGAAGTCCCGAAACACTGTATTTAAGGGGTTCTTTGGAGCAGCTCTGACCTGTTTCACAAGGCAACCACCTTCTTGGATGAAGCAGACTTGCAGACAATTAACGGCTGCACTGATGAGGACAGGTGATCCTCTCCAAGTTTCTAACTGGTCCCTTAAAGACCCGGCTTCAGGAGACTGAGCTCTACTTCAACCCCATTTCTAATACACAAATCAGACTGCAATTGCACGTGGCCAGGAGACAAACATTTAAGAGGCTTTTAAGCAACATCAGCTGCTGTGAGCAGCTGCTTGTAATTCTAATTCTGACTGCAGCCTCTTAACTGATGTGATTACTTGAATATTCAAAATAAATTATCATGTTCTTCAAGATAATTCATACAAAATATACAAAGGCAGTGTTACAGCCTCAGCTGAAATGAAGAGAGAATGGAGGGACATAATTAACAAAGATAAGTTATGCACCCCCTCGAGAGAAAAGGTCTTAGATTTTAATTCAAGCAGTGTAACATAAATAAAGATATGACAGGAAAACACATTTCTTTTTTATTAAAAAAAAATTCAATCTAAACCTCACATTTTATAATTGTTTGGGTGCGGGGTGCGAGGGGGGTGATAAGAGGAACAGGCAGAGTTAAAATGTACTTAAAAAAGAAAAAAGCATACTACAGTGTGGCATATTTAAAAGCAAACACAACCCAGTAATTATCTATCATCTCCTCTACAGCCAACGGTTATTTCACCACCTGGTTACATTCCATGCTAATATATAAACCACTCTGAATTTTGTGATCCTCATATTTTAGGAATTATGGTACTTAGAGCCACACCCAGAAAGAAAGCTAAGAAATCCTAAAAGAGAAAGAATCTCAAGAGAACTAAAGGGGTGGGGAAGGTGTTAGTCTCAACAACCTGAACAAGCAGCCTTTAATCAGGCCTGTGTCAGAACGACCTAGATGTTCTCAAAACACACACGATGTACATCTCTACCCAAGGGAAAGCAGACAATCTGGAGGCTCCCTAGAGGATGAGGGTGCCCTTCCCTCCCAGCCCACACCCCTCAGGTTTTACACACCTTGTAGATCAAACCCAGGTGGGCCTGGGGCCAGACATGGAAACTGACGCTGGACGCCTTCGACCAGGCTGGATCTGAACCTTGCCTCTGCCACCTGCTAGCTGGGAAGCCTTGAACGAGTCACTTAACCTTCCTGTGCCTCAGTTTCTTCATCTGTAAAACTGGGGGTACCGACCTCATCGGGGGGACTTGGAGGTGAAGCACCTTAGAAAAGTACCTAACATATAGTATATTTAGCACTCCACAAATCAGCCTCATCCTCTTCATAAGCCCCAAAGTATTACACTGCCCAACTGCAGCATCATTTATTCTTCTGAAGAACATTACTCAGCTGACTCAATCTTCTATTACAGAGAATGCTTCAGTGAACGTCCTAGTCAATAGACAGATTTTTTTTTTTAATGATGCTCATCAAATTCAGTCTGTCCCCTACTTAACTTTTAGGTATAATACTGATAGTCTCAACAGCCCCTCCACCCCAAAGTAGGCACAGAAGTCTCAAAGGGGTGGAGTGATTGGCCCACCAATGCCTGTCCGGCTCTCAGGGCAGAGCTGGACCCCTGGTTCCCTGCAGCTGCTAACCTGAAAGGCCACTTCTCCAGTCCCCTTCCTACTGGTTTGCTAACTTTTAAAAGCATCTAGTAGATACTTTTCGGAGAAGGCAATGGCACCCCACTCCAGTACTCTTGCCTGGAAGATTCCATGGACGGAGGAGCCTGGTAGGCTGCAGTCCATGGGGTCGCTAAGAATCGGACATGACTGAGCGACTTCATTTTCACTTTTCACTTTCATGCATTGGAAAAGGAAACGGCAACCCACTCTAGTGTTCTTACCTGAAGAATCCCAGGGATGGGGGAGCCTCGTGGGCTGCCGTCTATGGGGTTGCACAGAGTCTGACACGACTGAAGAGACTTAGCAGCAGCAGCAGTAGATACTTTTAATAAATGCAGTTTAGATACCTAGTAAACATTTGGAAGTTTTGTAAGAGGTAAACTCAAACTTTTACAGAGGTACATATCAGCTCAAAAACAGGGTAGCTACAAGTGTCAACAGCTCCTATAAATATTAAGGCAATGTACTTTTTCTGCCAAAGCCTGAAGCAGAGGTACCCTAAACGCTACCCCCAAGGGCCATCAGCACATGGCGAAACTTCCCAGAGAAGCAAATGAATAATTATTGAACTCGGTGTCATGAGAACTATTCTTTGGGGAAGGAGAAATTGACAACAATTACTTTGTAGGAGCATGTGCCGTGCCAAGACAAAAGGAACAGGTACTCCAGGGTTCTGGATAACTCAGATAAAGACCAGAGTGGCCAACTCTGCAGTGTGGCTCTAATTAGGTCTGTTTAGTATGCACGTATCAGAGGTTAGCTCTAACAGGGTGAAAGTGTTGACAATGGGGGAAGAACTGTAACATAGAGATGGAACCTGTAACCAGCATGTGCTCACAAGAGGGCGTGAACTTAGTATCAGGACTGTCATTTGGAGCTGCAGTTGTTTCAAGAAAATGGTTATTCTAACCAGAGAAAGCATGAGAGTCCCAGCACTAGAAATCTTAAGTGAAAAACTATTCTCTAAACCCCAGTCAGCAAGAAGACATCAAACAAAAGGTACTGAAGTCTAACAAGATACAAGGAACAATGAGGTTATCACACATCACTGCGCTCAAATGGGACAAGAAGGGGAGCGGGCAGGGAGGACAGGATTCAGTCTTCCTAAAACCTCAGCAAGTATGACTATTTTCAATCCAGGAGCCACACAATTTTAAAAGCAAATGTATTCCAGTCAAATAAAAGTATCCCCATGGAGGAAACAGCCAGAAGGAACCAAGCGGCTTGGTAATGCTAACGTTTATGGGTTGAAATCAGGGTGGGGTGGGAAGGCGCTTCTATGACACAAACCCCAACGTGAGGAGGGTTTACCTTTCTGAACAACTAACTCTGCTAGGCCGGAGTAACTCCAGTGGTTATGTTTAACTTCTTAAAGAGAATACTGTAATTTCCATCCCTGATTTCTGACATCTACCTTTCAAAGACCTAAAGGATTTCAACTTTCATTCTCTATCCCTGATCAAACAGAAGCAAAGGATTTGCTCTCTGCAAAAGCGAAAATAAAAAATTTTCATTCTGAAAGGATCCTGAAATTCACCTTGGTTTAACTGTTTAGTTTTAAAGTAAAGGACCAACACCCAGAGTTGATTTAAGGTTGAAGGCAGGTTTAGGATAACAAACCAGGGCAGCCGGGTTCCATACAAGGACAAGGCACCCTACCCAAACCACTGTACCTTCCAAACCTCTCAGATTACTTCCGTTTCAATAAACAAAGGAATATGCATGTGCTTTACTATAATCCCGTATTACGAGGCAATGTTTATTTTATGTGAGTTTAGGTAATTCAGTGGATGAGAGGACCCAGAGGCCTTGGTTCTTACTCTGCCAGCAACTGACTCCACGAGCTCACCAGTACTGAGACTTTCCTTTTCTCATCCACAAGCACCCTGATTTCAGTAATATTAAAACAGGTAAGAGGGCTTGTGTGATTTTACTGTGCCACTGATTACAAGCTGCATCACTACCCAGTTATGTTAAAACGTGAAAAACTGCCTGAAAATGGATGAGATGTGGTGGAAACACGTCCTTCTAATGCGGCAGACAAACACTGGTTGCAAAGAGGAATCGGGACCAGAGGGGGAGAAAGGGCCTGTCTGGATGGCTCGTGGGCCCTTGAGATGTTTCCACTGGAGAACAAAGCCTCCTCCCCCTCCCTCTATGACACTGCAGTTCTTCTCACCCCCACGCCTGAGGGCACCCTTCCTCTTGCTGGCCCTCAATCCGGCTGGTCTTCAAGTTGCATAGATCTTCTCCTAGAGACATTCTCAAACGATTAGCTCGCTCCAGTGTGTGCTCGTGGCCGTGGCTCCAGGTGAGGCCTCACCACTGCCTGGCCTGCTCCAACAGCCTCCCAGCCTACCCTCATATCCCTATGTTCATCCTGACCAATCCATCCCACGCACTCTGACAACACTCATGTCCTTGGAGCACAACATTCATGATACGCTCCTTCCAGCCCTCAGGGGTCTTGTGACACATCTCAGGAAAGACAACAGGCTAGGAAGTCAAGACCACCCAGGCTAGAATGCTTTGTGACCTTGGGCAAGCGTCTAAACTTCTGAGCCTCCATTCCCTCACTTGTAAAGTGGGAAGGCTTACAGTACCAACTAATAGTACTTGAGAAAAATCCATGTGAGGGCTCAGTGCAGAGTCTGACACGTAGTAATAGTTTAATAAAAGTTAGACCTTATTATTGGAGAAGGCGATGACACCCCACTCCAGTACTCTTGCCTGGAAAATCCCATGGACGGAGGAGCCTGGTGGGCTGCAGTCCACGGGATCCTAAGAGTCGGGCACGACTGAGTGACTTCCCTTTCACTTTTCATTTTCATGCATTGGAGAAGGAAAAGGCAACCCACTCCAGTGTTCTTGCCTGGAGAATCCCAGGGACGGCGGAGCCCGGTGGGCTGCCGTCTATGGGGTCGCACAGAGTCGGACACGACTGAAGTGACTTAGCAGCAGCAGCAGCAGCAGACCTTATTATCAACAACTTGTCTTACTAACCGTTCTTCCCACTTCTGCCTGTCAGCTTCATGCATCTGGGCTACTTGCTTTAATGTCCAATGATGCAACTGTCTGCTCTCTAAACTTTCTCTCCTAGAATGCCCGTCCTTGGTGCATCTGTAAGATTCCTCTATGATGGGTAAGGTGAAATTCAAATGTGGATTCCGTTCTGTTTCATTTCATTTAATTCAATCCTCTCTTCGATGGGGCCTGACATCCTTGGTGGCCCTTATAGCTGATACTGGCACACGCCTATATCCACAGAGACTTTCCCTGAAGGTGTAGTTTAGCAGCCAAGTAGGTGAGGTGAAACTTAAATGCACTTCCTCAGTTTGGAATAGGTCCCAGGATATCAGATTTCCACTCTTCTAGTTATTACTTCAAGTAACCAAGGCCTAAATCAAGGCCAAGGACACTCTCTGGAAGGTGGTGGCAGTTCCCATATGTGAATATGGTAATAGGAGGTCTATGTAACTGGCAGTCATCTTGCAAGATCAGCCTATGGACCTAACAAACACTTGAGAAGACTTCAGAGAAACAGAACATAAGTTCTGCCTTTGGGGCTTTTCAGGTCAGGTGGTCATTTAAGCCAATCTGGCACTGGGTTCTCTGTCTCTTGCACAAAAAGCATCCTAACCAACTGGGCAGTGCGAGGCGCTGATGACCTGGCAAGCTCTGCCATAAAGCTTTTCCAGATACAGTGAGACAAAGCACCATCCCCCCTCAAAAATCTGCTTCTGATCCCCTTCTAGTATAAGGTGCAGATTAAGTTCAGGTGTAAAAGGATTAAAGTATAAGCTACTTCAGAAACTGTGTTGTTCAGCTTTGTATACAACCCTAAGACACACACACAGCACACGCTCAGTAACTGACAAGCCAATAAACCAATAGAAAGAGTGAATCAAACGTGGGCTAAAAGGAAGGAACAGACTCTACAGACCTGAAAGATGGCAAATTGTTCATCTTGGATGGCCTGAAGATGGACCTTTAATCATGAGGTTAGATTTTTAAGTTACAGAGTAACAGAGTTACATACAGGGCAGAGCCCACTGAACTAATCCGAGCAGCACAAGGACAGAGGACGGGGCAGGTAAGTTGCAGGAGACAGATCTACATGATTTGGATAAGTCACCCGGCATCTCTAGGCCTCAGTTCTCAATTCTTTATAAAAGAGGTAGGGGATATCACTTCCCACAGGGAGGCTGTAAGATTTATCTATGGAAAGCAACTATTAATAGGAAGGTGCCCACATCAGTAATACCTGAAACTGAATGTATGCAAAGAAAAACCCACTGGGTAACTAATGGAAACAGTAACTGTTCCCATCAGTAACAGAAGAGTTGGTAGGCACAAAGGAGGGCTTAAAAATAATTAGAAATTTTCTTAGGGGAGAGGGACAGGATGTGGCCGAGTAAGGGGCTGAGTAAAAAGTAAAGCCATCATTCATACTCTCTACTATCTACTTAGGCATCAAAGTCACCCTAAAAGATGGTAAACAGCTTTGCTGTGATTTCTGTAATTCAAGTTGGAAATAAGACACCCGAGGACTGATACTCACTTCTACAAACAGGAGGACAATCAACAGTTATGCTGAGAGAAAATGAGGAGGTAGTGGCAAAGAGATCCTTGCAAACACCCCCAAATTAGGAATTCTGACACCTCTACCCCCAAAGAAAAAGCTCAGCTGATCCCAGGGAAAGAGATAACTCACCTCATTTTCTAAAGTAGCTTTGCTGGAATACTGGAATTAGTGTCTGTGAAAACCTAATTTTAAATATTTCCCCAGTTATTTGAGATTCTCCAGCTTTATTCCTGGCCACATCCCCTAAACCTCACTTCCCTTCCCCAAGAAGAAAAATAAGTGAAGAAGAAACATTTATCAAACCACTATTTGGCAAGCCCCCATGCTGGGCACTTTCAACTGTATCATCTCATGGAATCCCTAACAATTCTGCAACATGAAACCCTGAACAGAAGTGATTTCGAAATTGAGTCAAGAAGCTGAGGACAGAGTCTGAAGTAATGAGGTTCTCTTTTGGAAAAAAAAAATCTATCAAATTGTAATACACTTTCACTTTCAGCTAAGTTCTGTTCTATATTCTGTAAAACTAGCCATCAGTAACCATCAATAACATTCCTCCTTTTGTCTTCAGTTAGAAACAAAAAAGAAAATGCGAAAAATAGAATGTGTCCAGAAAAACTTCCTGTCGATGAGAAGTTATAATCTAGGTTAAGAATGCAAAAGGGACACGAATGATATTTCTCTTTCAAGTACTGAGCTTTCCCTGGAGAATCCCGGGCAGCATCCAAGCGGACTGAAACAGTGATGCGCTTGTCCTTTCACCGCGGATGGAAAGTTAAACTGTTCATCCACAGCCACCGAACGCCAAACCGGTTGTGTCCGTATCTTTAGATTCTGCCCCAAGTGCTGTCGGCTGAGCAACAGCAAAACAAGTGCAACCAACAGGTTATCTACTGAGTGGTTAGGGAAACAAGTTACAAAACCTAACAAGCAACACGAGCTCTTCCGTGCCACCCAATAAAGAAAGCACTTCCTGCCGCCGGTCCCGCTATTAAAGAATTAAGGCTCCCCACCACTCTCCCGTCGAAACACCAGGTTCCGCAGCCCAGTTCGTAGGTCATGCACTGGATTCTTCCATTCGGGACTCCTCCCTACCCCCACCCCAAAGTGGGCCAAGTGCATTATCCAAATTTGCAATCAAGAAGCCAAGAGCTGAGCTCAACTACAGTAGTGAGCAGGGGAAACCATCACCCTAAAAGTGCAAGGGCACGGAACGGTTGGTGGCAAGACACAGTTCTGAAGAACAAGTCTTGCTCCAGGCACGACTCCCTCCACCCCAAGGCGGGCTTGCGAACACTGGGGTAGAGTTGGGGGCGAGTCTTATCTGCGCTTAAACTGTAAAAGAGTACTTTTCCTTGCTACTCGCAGCAGACACGACCCGGCCGCGAGCCGCTCCAGCCCGCGACCCCACCGCCCTCGCGCCCGGATTCCCTCAAGAGTAGCCCAGGTTGTTCCCGAGTCCCCGCCCCCGCGCTTCCCCACCGGCCTCATCCTCTCCGAGGACCGCTGGCTACAGTTATCTGGTTTTAATAAAATCTGAAGTGTTCCCAGGCTAGCGGGCTCGCCTCCCGGTCGGGGGCAGAGGAGGGAGGGCAAGAGAGAAAACGAAAGGCCCGAGGGGACCGACCCACGCCGCGACCGCCTGGCGGTTCTCCCGGCTCGCGGGGGTTTTGTTCTCCGAGGAAGCGCGATCGCTCTCGGGGCTCTTCCCTGGATCTCCGGCCACGCGTTCATCTAACCCGGGCGGGTGAACCCGAGCGCAGAGCCCACCCGCCCTGCCTCCCGTAGGGGAGCCGGGTGCGTTCCCGCCGCGCCAGTCAGTGGGCACACTGCCTGCCGGCGGCTTCCACCGCTAAACAGGTGAGACAGCATCTCGCAGAAACGGCCGGGGCGCCTGCCGCCGCGCCCTGAGACCCGGGTCCGGCGGGCTCCTTCGCCACGCGGGCGCAGCGCGGGCCGGGCCGGCAGTCGCTCGTGCGCACCGGGT
Organism: Cephalophus harveyi; assembly: GCA_006410635.1. Classification (NCBI taxonomy): domain Eukaryota; kingdom Metazoa; phylum Chordata; class Mammalia; order Artiodactyla; family Bovidae; genus Cephalophus; species Cephalophus harveyi. The sequence continues at coordinate 8,972 of SJYT01045122.1, forward strand.
TCAGAACTCAACAGCGGGGTCGCATCCCTCGGTCCCGGCCGCGCGCCGGCGCGGGTGTCATGGCCGAGCGGCGACCAGCCGAAGTTTTCCGGAGCCGCCCGCTTACCTCTTAGGCCGAGCGCAGCGGCGGCTCGGAGGAGCGGCTAGGCGGTGGCGGCGGCGGAGCCCGGGGACCAGCCGAGCCGGGAGGAGGCTGGAGGGAGGTACCGGCCAGCAGGAGCAGCCGCGATGGGAAGAGGAAGGCGCCGGGTATCTACAATCAGAACGTGGGCTGACCGTGACGTCACAATGGCGCGGCCAGCCAATCGCCGTCCGGAGGCCGAATCTAGCGCTATGATGTCATGCGGCCGGGGAGCCAATCGTGAAACAATGGAACTTTCGTGATTGTAAATTCCAGAATCGATGCAGTGGAGAGCAGTGGTCCGGGTTGGTCCCCTCTGGTTCACGTGTCTCCGGACAATTTTATCCGCTTTCTTCCTAATAAGCCTGCGTGGAACGCAGAGCCTGCGCAATAGCACCGGTGAAGTTCCCGATGCCCTGAACTCGGTGTCTCTCAGTGCCAGGCCTGGCAGGGTAGTGTGGCTGTGTTTGGACGGCAGACGCCCACTGTGGTGCTGTCTCCTCGCGGGTTCTGGAAGGGAGCCAGTTCTTGGTTTTAGATGAAAGGGTTAAATGCCTAGGGAGAGTACCAGAGCTAACGAAATAGGGCAGCAACAAAAAAAAAGCGCTGGAAACATGCTATAGCTTAACTCCTTGTTGGTAGATTTACCGTGATTTTCTTAGGGATCCTGATTCGCCCTTAGTGATCACTGCCAACTCCATTTCTCCTCAAGACTTTTTGTAGGAAATAAGGTGAGGGAGTAAGTGATATCTTTTCAACTAGACAAATACAAGCACATAAGACAAAGTGCTTTGTGTGCGGGGCATGAGTAGATCCTTGCTGTTTTTCATTGATATTTGGATAATTTAAGGCTTTCTCATCCTAGTATCCTATGCTTTCTTCATGTCAGGTCTCAGAAATTAAACCTTTCTCCCAGTGCACTCTAATTGTATTTCTGTTACCCAGAGCCCATGGATCCGACATAGCCAACTATTTAATGCAGGCAAATTTATTTTACATACTTAACAATGTGATGTTTATCAGGTGCCAGGTGTGTTCCAGGCACTGGGCCACTGCCCACTGCCTTAAGAATTAAGATATTAAAACTATACACAAATTAGATAATGTAAACATACACAAATAACTAAGATTTTTTAATATCTGATTGCTATTCTACTCCACAAACACTGACTGCAGTTTGCAATATTAGGCTTGCTTGGTGTAAAAAACTTCAAGAATTCCCTCCTCGTGTAAAATGATACAGTCAGGAAACAGCTACTGTGCAGAACGGTAAACTGCTTTGACAGAAGCCAAGATACATAAATTGATGAATACCTTTCTGTCAAGGGGCATGTGAAAAAGCATCTGTCAGAGGCATTGAAGAGTTGAGCAAAGATGTTTCCCTTACTCTTCACTCTTCTGCTGGAAGTTCAAGGCCAGAGCTGGTTCAACTTTCTGTCACCCTATCCAAATCTATCTTTCCAGGTTTTAAAATTTTCAAATGTAACTTGATATTCCAAAAATCTCAAGTTTTATACCACACAGAATTGTTTTTCTTGTGTTTACCTATCAATAAAATGTTTTAAACCCATACTATCAAAATATCTGTTGTTGGTTAGTCGTTCAGTCGTGTCCAACTCTTTGAGACCCCATGAACTGTAGCCTGCCCAGCTCCTCTGTCCATGGAATTCTCCAGGCAAGAATACTGGAATGGGTTGCCGTTTCCTTCTCCAGGGAATCTTCCTGACCTAGGAATCGAACCCAGGTCTCCTGCATTGCAGGCAGATACTTTACTACCTGAGCCACCAAATCTGTATTTATTTTTAATTATGGACTTATATGGGCTTCCCAGGTGGTGCTAGTGGTAAAAATCCACCTGCCAATGCAGGAGACATAAGAGGCCCGAGTTCGATCTGTGGGTTGGAAAGATTCCTTTGGAGGAGGGCATGGCAACCCAGTCCAGTATTCTTGCCTGGAGTATCCCATGGACAGAGGAGCCTGACGTGCTTACAGTCCATAGGGTCGCACCAAGTCAGACACGACTGAAGAGACTTAGCACGCATGTATATGGACTTATATAACCATTGTCATACATTAAATATTAAATTTTTTTCTCATTTTAAGGCAAAAGTAAATATAAAGTTTATTATTTTGTTCCTATCTCCCAAAGGATGTCTTTTCACATGCTCTTGACAGACATGCCATAGTTATTATCTGTGTATCTTGGTTTCCATTAGGGCATTTTTCACTCTGCATTGTAGCTTCCTGATTGTCACATCTTGTTCAGTCTGTGGGGTGCTTGTACCTCCACTTTGAAGACCCCTACTTTAGACTGTAAAGTCTATTGGAAGGGAGTTTACTATGTGTTGAATTGTGATCATTATTTATTCTCAGATATTACTACAGTCCTGATATATAATAAGAGCTTAGTAAATATGTTTTTAATAAGTATGTGAGCTCTTATCCCTGCCTCACCATCATCACACTGGTGCTTCCATTTCCTGCTCCTGAACTCCAAAACTCTGTCAGATAGATCCCAAGACTGTTGACTCCTCTCAAACTTAAGCTAGTAAGGTCGTGTTTTCATTCTCTCCCCATCCAGAGACTTAGGGCTCCCAATACATATATAATTCAGGGAGGAACTTCTGCCCTCACCTAACTCACTTTACGCCGTGCAGTGTAAACTGGCTACCATGACCTCAGTATGAGTTACTTCATCTGGTTGCACCACCACATTCATGGATAAAGTTGCAAGAAATGGCTCTCCAACTTAACTGTGGCTATTTCTTTTTCTTTTTCTTTTTTCAAAATCAAAAGAATGGCTAGGACTCCATGCCAGGGTTCAAGAAAAGTATGTTAGTGAGTGTCAGAATCAACTTCCTGGCCAAGTTGGGTTCTACACCCTGTGGTGAAGTCATTCCAAACCTGACAACCAACCTGTCAAAAATGAACCTTAAGTAGGTGCCATACAAAGCCCTGTAACTCTTGCTTGGTTCCATAAAGCATCCATGGAGTCCCCCAAAAAAGGATTGTTGAATTACCTTCATGTAATAGTTGACTATTTTATTCCTTCTCTACTTCCTCCTCCTGCTTTTCTCTATTTTTTAAATTCTGGCAACATTTTTTCCTTCAGTGATCCCAGACCTCTTCCAACCATACACTTCCATTTGTATTAGAAGATTGCTTCAGTATTGAGAAATACTGGACTTTTTTTTTCTATTGTTACAACATCTGAAGTTGAATTAAGAAATACGATTGAAAGTTTCACCAGCATACCATTCTAAGGAGTGTTGTTTGAGTTAAAGATGAAATACTATGTATGCTGAGAAGGTATTTGCACAACTCAGTGAAACCTGTCCTTCGTAATAAAATGTAAGCCCCTGTCTGCCTCTGGACATTTGAATTCTAATTAAAATATAGGCCAGGTATAAGCTAGTTAACTGGTAGCTCAGATGGTAAAGAATCTGCCTGTAATGCAGGAGACCTGGCTTCGATTCCTGGGTTGGGAAGATTCCCTGAAGGAGGACATGGCAAACCACTCTGGTATTCTTGCCTGGAGAATTTCATAAACAGGGGAACCTGGCAGGTACAGTCCATTGCATCCCAAAGAGTCAGACATGACTGAGTGACGTACTTTCACTTGCATAAGCTAGTTTATAGCTAAGGTTGACGCTATTCAATCTCTGCCTTTTGTTTTTCTTCCCTGTGATCCTACTTTTTTCTTCTTTTCTAATTTGTGTTTTCTGTTATCTTGTTGCTGGGGTTCCCATTGGCCTGCTTTGTCTTTGCAGGAGAGAGAGATTAAAAGGAAGTTTCCTTTCCTTCTCAGACCTTGGAATTAGTTCCATACTTCCATTGTTACTTTGCTGCCACTCCTCTTTATTGCTGGTCAACATGTACCCAGATTAATCTCTATTCCTGTCATCTTGATGGATGTGAGCTACTGGAAGGCACTGCCCATGCCTGGCTACCATGTTGCTACCCAACAACTAGCAGAACCTCTAGCAAATAGCAGATGCTCATAAATATCTGCCGAATGTAAACAATTTGAACTATTTCTGGATTCTCTGGTCTTGTCTTTTCCACTTCGTTTTAGAGTATTTAGTATTCTATCTAGGAGCAACTGGATAATGAAAGAAAGGATCTGTGTCCTCATCTCTATCTTTACTTCCCAGGTGATGTTATCACTCCCCCTTCAATGGCTTTAGACTCCATCTATAATCTACTAACTCTCAAATGTATTTTCTCCAGCCTGGACCTTTCCCCTGAATTCCAGACTTATATTCTTAACTGCCTATTAGTGACTCCTTCTCTTGGTGTCTGTCTAAAAGGTATCTCAAACTGAGAATAATAAAAAAATGAGCTCTTGATTTTTCCCCAGACTTGCTCCCCCTGGGGTGTTTTCAAAACAAACACCTTAGAGTTATGTTTAACTCCTCTCTCTCTTTCACATCTTATCTCCATGCATCAGCAAAATTCTGCCCAGAATAATCTAACCCAGAAATCTCCGAGGCTTGCACCCTGGCTTCACTCTGATCTCTTTAAATGTCCTCTTTTTAGAGAGTTCTCCTTGATCACTCTCTAAATTTGTAACATCTCCCTCTTTGCCTCCCCCATTCTGGAAGCTTTTACTCTGCTTTTTTTTTTTTCCTCCCTAGCGCTTATTGTCAGACGTAGCAGCATAAGTTCACTTTTAATATTTATTTATCCTCATCCCCCCATTAACTTACTGAGAGCACAGACTGTTCTCTTCACCACTGCTTGAAACCTCAGCACTTGGAACACTGCTTGGCACCTGGTAGGACCTCAGGCAATACTTCACTTATTCAGTGGATAAACTGAGGAACAAATGAATAGAAAACTGAAATGCAGATCAGTAAGACATGTTTGTACTAGGTACCACTTGGCCAAAAATGAAGTCGAAGAGAAAAAAAAATACCAAGTACAATAATTTTAAAAATTACTATTGATGGGTATTATTTTTCTGTTCCCCATATGATGTTTTTTTCCTGCCACCTTTCGGAAATGTTAAAATCTGAAAAGTTAAAGGATTTCCCTGGTGGTTCAGTGGTTAAGAATCTGCTTGCTAATGCAGGGGACGTGGGTTCAATCCCTGGTCCTGGAAGATCCCACATGCCGTGGAGCAACTAAGCCTGGGCGTGCGCCCCAACTATTGAGCTTGTGCTCCAGAGCCCACGAGCCACAGCTGCTGAGGCCCACGTGTCAACAGCCAGTGCTCAACAATGAGAGAGGCCACCATAATGAGAAGCCCGAGCACCGCAGCTAGAGAGTAGCCCCTGGGGCTCCCCAACCAGAGAAAAGCACACATGCACCCACGAAAACCCAGTACAGCCGGAAATAAGTAAATAAATAAAATTTAAAAATCTGAAACGTTAACACATTCTAAGAGAATACCTAACTTTTTAAAAGAGGATAAAAAACTGTAACTCTGGTTATGATGAAAAAGGCACACCATTGTCTTAAATTGGTATGAGTGTCTTAACTGTGGTGTTGAAGCTTCTTGAGAATCCCTGGACTGCAAGGAGATCAAACCAGTCAATCCTAAAGGTAATCAGGCCTGAATATTCATTGGAAGGACTGATGCTGAAGCTGAAGTTCTAATACTTTGTCCACCTGATGCGAAGAACTGACTCATTAGAAAAGAGCCCGATGCTAGGAAAGATTGAAGCCAGGATAAGAAGGGGACGGCAGAGGTTGAGATGGTTGGATGGCATCACTGACTCAGTGGATATGAGTTTGAGCAAGCTCCGGGAGTTGGTGATGGACAGGGAAGTCTGGTGTGCTGCAGTCTATGGGGTCACAGAGTCAGACACGACTGAGCAACTGAACTGACTGACTGATTGATTCTTCTATAAATGTATCAGTTATCTTGAATATCAAGTACTTTCTTTTGAAATAGAGACTGTTATGATAATTACTTAGATGATGAGTCAAATTTGGTACCAGTTCTTTTTCCTTTTACTACTCATAAATTTCTAAAACCTTTTCCATTTACACTCTTCTTTTACCCTTTCAGCACCATAATGAGATGAGAAAATTGGGCCACAGAAGAGTTAAGTGACATACCCAAGATTGCAAAGCCAGTTAGTGTAGAATTAAGATTGAATTCAGGTCTCAGTCCTCAACCTCTTTACAAGCTGAGCTATGCTAAAGACACGATCTTGTATCAGGAAAGCTTCTCAATGTGTCTTTTACTTTTCTGGTTACCGAAAGAGAAATTTTTTAATTGATATATTTCATTCTACAACATATGAAAGAGCTAAAGAATTCTAGAAAGTAGACAAAAGCAGATGATAACCACATTTCTAGCTAAAAACTATGTGCAACTGGCAAAGAGCAGTGATGTGTTTCTGTTGTTAAGAACATGCTTGTGTGGACTATGTCCTACTCGAGCAGTGGGTTCTAGATGGCTTGGGTGCTGGTGATATAGTACAGTATATGCTTTGGTCTAATTCTGACATTTATAAAACAAGTTTCCCAAACATTAGCCATAAGTGGTTTAATTGTTCTAGGTTATGCAATGTACTAGTTTTATGCATAACATGTCCTAAAATTTATTCCTTTGTGTACCCACAGAGCTAGACGTGTTCTTACATGTCAAAAACTGGCAATGCCATTTCATTTCACAATCTCAGATTTCCTTGAGAGTGAATGTGGCATCTTAAGTCTCAAATTAAATCTACAAGTATATGTTGCTGTGCAGTTATGTCTGCAAACTATTGCTTGGCATCTGGTGTTGAAGCATATTTAAAATTTTTTTTTTCATATATTCCTTAATGTCAGATTTACTCAGTCAACTCTCTTTCAGGTATAATGGTTTTGTAGTATTGTCTTCTGATCTGAATGTTTAAGTGATGCATTGACTTGCATCAGATGTATTTCAATAGAATGAATACATTCTATTGTCAGATTGATACCCTATAAAGTTATTTAAAGTCTAGAAAATTAAAAGTACAATAATATCTTGTTATTTGTGTATTTTGCTGATCAGTAAGATTAATTTCTACATAGTTTTAATCTGTACCTAATCTTCTCATTTTTCTCTGCACCTTCCTGCACCCTTTTTACTTTCTGATGTGACCTAGGACAAAGTGTTTCTTTCCTATTCTCCCTGTAATCACAGCATTCTGTACAGGCCTCTGTTTTATCACTTATATTGTTAATATTGTAATAATTTGCTTATACTTCTCTTCCTTAAGGCCAGAAGATGTGTCATTTATCTTTGTTCCTCTAGCATTATGCTATGCCAGATACACAGTAGATATTCAGTGAATGTTTACTGAACAAGATTTCCAAAGACTGCTTACTTTTTTCATGATAAAGACATCAAATAAAACATAGTAGGCTGTTTCAGGATATTCATGAGAGACTTTGGGAGGCCCAAGTTTATTTCAGCAGTTTAATGTTCTTTCATAATGTAGTAGGCAGCTTCTGAAAGTGCCTCCAGTTATCCCTGGCACCTGATATTCATGTCTATGGACTAGATTTGGTAACTTCCTCCTAACCGAAAGACGTAGTAACTTGCTCCTAACAGAAAGAACATGGCAAAAATGATGGAATGACATTTCCAAGATTAGATAGGAAAAAAAGTGACTTCTGGGATTTCCACAGTTGTCTGGTGGCTAAGACTCCAAGCTCCCAGTACAGGGGGCCCGGAATTGATCCTCAGTCAGGGAACTAAATCCCACATGCCACAACTAAGAACTTGCATGCTGAAACCAAATGATTCCCTATGCTGCAAGGAAGATCGAAGCTCCTGTGAGCCGCAACTTTGATCCAGCACAGCCAAATAAATAAATAAAGCTTCTTAACTTGCAGGCTTTGTTGAAACAAGTACCATGTTGGAAATGTTCGCATAACAAGAAGCTAAGGGTCCCCTCTAGCCAATAGAGAACTAGGAACTCAAATCTTCAATGTGACAGTATACAAGGAACAGAATCCTGACACCAACCACTTGGGTGAGCTTGAAAGTGGATCCTTACCCACTGAAGCCTTGAGATGATTACAGGCCCTGAGGGCATCTTTTATCCTGACTTGTGGGCATCTTGGGTATAGTCTGTGAAAAGCCCTGGAGCAGAGAACCCACCTAAGTAAGCAACATACTGATTTCTCATATATAGAAGCTTTGAGTTAAAAATGTGAGAACTCCCTGGCAGTCCAGTGGTTGGGACTTAGCGCTTTCACTGCCATATTGTTGTTTTTGTTCAGTTGCTAAGTCATGTCCAACTCTTTGTGACCCCACGAACTGCAGTACGCCAGGCTTCCCTGTCCTTCTCTATCATCCAGAGTTCGCTCAAACTCATATCCATTGAGTCGGTGATGCTATCCAACAATTGCATCCTCTGTCACCCCCTTTTCCTCTTTTCCTCACTGCTCTGGTCTGGGTTCAATCCCTGGTTGGGGAACTAATATCCCTCAAACCAAGTGGCTTGACAAAAAAAAAACAAACAAAAGACCCAAAAAACTGTTGTTTCAAGCCACTGTTTTGAGATAATTGTTACAAAGCAATAGGTATGCGTCCTCTGGTGGTGCTAGTTGTAAAGAATCTGCCTGCCAATGCAGGAGCCATGAGACGCAGGTAGGGAAGATCCCCTGGAGGAGGGCATGGCAGCCCACTCCAGTATTCATGCCTGGAGAATCCCCATGGACAGAGAAGTCTGGCAGGCTACAGTCCATGGGTTGCAAAAGAGTCAGACATGACTGAAGCAACTGAGCACGTATATATTAAGATAACATCAGTAGTTTACTTTTAAAAACAGAAATCAGAGACAGAAGAATTGAGATAAAACCTATTTACTTTACTTGTCAGAACAATCTAGGTATGCCTAGTATTTTGATAACTAGGTCAATATTCCAGCTGCAAGAGCTTGCCTTTCCCATTATGATTTTCTGTTATCACACAAAACAATTTTACACATATGGGGAGAGGCTGCCACATTTGAAAAGGAGAAGATAGCGATCAAGACAGGCCATCCTTGAATCAAATTAAACTGCTACTGCATTGAATGAGGGCTTACAGGAAAGAGACCCTCATTTTCATTCTGACATCACTAAACATTTTTTCAAGTCAGGGGGTTAGTCAAGTGCCTCCAATTTTTATTTATTACTTTGAATTAGTTTTTATTCCAATACCAAAGAAAGGCAATGCCAAGGAATGTTCAAGCTACAGTGCAACTGCACTCATTTCACATGCTAGCAAGATAATGTTCAAAATCCATCAAGTTAGGGTTCAACAGTACCTGAACTGAGAACGTCTAGATGTACTAGTTGGATTTAGAACAGGCAGAGGAACCAGAGATCAAATTGCCAACATCTGTTGGATCATAGAAAAAGCAAGGGAATTCCAAAAAAACCCCAGCTACTTCTGCCTCATTGACTCTGCTTAAGCCTTTGACTATGTGGATCACAACAAACTGTGGAAAATTCCTATGGGATGGGAATATCAGACCACCATACAAGATCAAGAAGCAACAGTTAGAACCAGACATGGAACAAGGGACTGGTTCAAAATTGGGAAAGCAATATGTCAAGGCTGTATATTGTCACCCTGCTTATTTAACTTACATGCAGAGTACATCATGTGAAACGCTGGGCTGGATGACTCATAAGATGGAATCAAGATTGCTGGGAGAAATATCAACAACCTCAGATATGCAGATGATACCACTCTAATGACAGAAAGCAAAGAAAAACAAAAGAATCTCTTGATGAAAGTGAAACAGGAGAGTGAAAAAGCTGGCTTAAAACTCAACATCAAAAAAACTAAGATTATGGCATCTAGTCCCATCACTTCATGGCAAATAGTTGGGGAAAATGTGGAAATAGTGACAGGTTTTATTTTCTTGGGCTCCAAAATCACTGCAGATGGTGACTGCAGCCATGAAATTTTTTAAAAGACACTTGCTTCATGGAAGAAAAGCTATGAGAAATCTAGACAGCATATTAAAAAGCAGAGACATCATCTTGCCGATAAAGGTCTGTACAGTCAAAGCTATGGTTTTTCCAGTAGTCATGTACAGATGTGAGAGCTGGACCATAAAGAAAGCTGAGCACCAAAGAATTGATGCATTCGAATTGTGGTGCTGAAGAAGACTCTTGAGAGTCCCTCGGACAGCAAGGATATCAAACCAGTCAATCCTAAAGGAATCAATTCTGAATATCCACTGGAAGGACTGATACTGAAGCTGAAACTCCAATACTTTGGCCACCGGATGCGAAGAGTCAACTCATTGGAAAAGACTCTGATGCTGGGAAAGACTGAGGACAAGAGGAGAAGGGGTCGACAGAGGAGGAGATGGTTGGATGGCATCACCGACTCAGTGGACATGAATTTGAGCAAATTCCGGGAGACAGTGAAGGACAGGGAAGCCAGGTGTAGTGCAGTTCATGGGGCTGCAGAGCCAGACACGATTTAGCCACCGAGCAACAAAAACTTTGAATTGAGGCATTACAGGTTACTATTAAAACACAAAAACAAACACAAACATTATATGGTAAGAATAATGCATTGTACTTTCATTTACTAATGAGTGTACCCATTTATTTTACTGGATCAGCCAATTAAGAAGTAATTAAGCTCTGAAAGCCTGGAAGTTGGGTTGTGGTTAAATAAATCAGGAATAATTCCCATAGACTAGGGATTAGGGGGTGCTATAATGAATGTATGGAGAAGGCAATGGCACCCTACTCCAGTGCTCTTGCCTGGAGAATCCCATGGACGGAGGAGCCTGGTAGGCTGCAGTCCATGGGGTCACTACTAGTCAGACACGACTGAGCGACTTCACTTTCACTTTTCACTTTCTTGCATTGGAGAAGGAAATGGCAACCCACTCCAGTGTTCTTGCCTGGAGAACCCCAGGGATGGGGGAGCCTGGTGGGCTGCTGTCTATGGGGTCGCACACAGTCGGACACGACTGAAGTGACTTAGCATGCATGCATAATGAATGTACAGCACAAGTAGGAAAGAACAAAATGAATATTCAAGGTACATTCATGAGAGAAGGCAATGGCACCCCACTCCAGTGCTCTTGCCTGGAAAATCCCATGGACGGAGGAGCCTAGTGGGCTGCAGTCCATGGGGTCACAGAGTCGGACACGACTGAGCGACTTCACTTTCACTTTTCACTTTCATGCATTGGAGAAGGGAATGGCAACCCACTCCAGTGTTCTTGCCTGGAGAATCCCAGGGACGGGGGAGCCTGGTGGGGTGGGCTGCCGTCTATGGGGTCGCAGAGTCGGACACGACTGAAGCGACTTAGCAACAGCAGCAGCAGCAGCATTCATGAATAGCCTGTTCACTTTTTAAATTAACCGGGGCATTTATCAGGGTATATGAAAGTCAGTGGATACTAAGTTGATACTTACTGATTTTAGGGGACATGGTGTGTGTCAAAAATTGAGATAATAAAACTACAATACTTGGTTAAAAATAAAAGGTGATGTACCTTAAGAAGTGCATAAAAAGGTGCCACAGAAATTCAGATATTGGAGAGAATGAGAAAAGGGTCTTGAGGCAGCAGAGCCTTTGCAAAGACTGTAGTTAACAGACTGCCCATCTCCCCTTTTCCCGTCTCAACTTAAAAGTCCCTTTTTAAGATAGATCTCTCCTATTGCCCCGGCTAAAATCAGTCCCTCCTCAGAAGTCGCTCTTCCCTCGGCCACTAGTTTACACTCAGTTCACAGCACTTCACACAACCTGCGATTGTTTTGCTTACTAATTTTATCCCTACCTTCCCAATTAGCCTTTAAACTTCGGGATGGCAGAAACAAGTCCGCCTTGTTCACTGGGGTGTGCCTGGCATAAAGTATGTGCTCAACAGACACTTGCTGGATGGCCCAGTGTAAAATGTGAAGTCAAAACAGGTTACTGGTTGAGGGATGGAAAAACGCTGCGTGTCCGGACATGGATTCCTAACGTAGCCCTTCCTCCGAAGAGCTCCGTCCGAGCCATCTTTACACAACGTGCTCCGAGCCTCCAGGAGGGATCTTCGGGGGTGGACAGGCGCTGTGTCGCCAGTCAAAGACGGCGGGCGCGGCTTTTCCTCCGCTACTCCAATATCCCGCCTCCAAGTCTGGACCGCACCCCCTCCCGATCCTCCATCACTTCCGGGCCCCCACACCCTCGCCGGGCCCGGGGACCAGAGCCCGTCCCGGACCCCTCCTCCACTCGCAGGGCGTGGGGACCGTTAACTGCCCGCAGCGGCGCAGGGCCGCGCCGCCCCCGCCCGGCGCCCTCCGCCCTCCGCCCTCCGCCCTCCGCATCCCCCGCCCAGCTCCGCCGCCGCGGTCACCCCATTCATCCAGCGGCAGTGCCGGCCAATCACCGCGCACCCATGGCGCCGCATCTGGCGATGGGGCGGGGCCGCCGGCGCGCTCTCGTCCTCTCCCCGCCGGGGCTCGTGCAGGCCGGGGTCATTCCCGGGCAGTGACCAGCCTCCGCCCCTCGGTGACCCTGCCGGAACTTGGGTGGGGGTGAGGAGGCGGAGAGCTGCGCTGCTTGGAAGGTGGGGTCTTAGGTTCTGAGGGTAGTCAGGGCCTCGGAGGAAGAATGGAAAGTGGCCCTGATCTCGCAGCAGCCAGCCCCTCAAGAGAAACCCTAGATCCCTTCTTAGGAGTTGAACATGGACATCCTGGATGAAAGCCAGGAATCCTAGCCTCTGGACGGCCAGGGCTGGAGGCTGGAAACAGTGGCTCTGCTCTCTCCTGGCCTCCTCTCCCCCCCGCCCCCGACAAAGCAAAAAATGTTTCAAAAAGGCAAACACTGTAGACACAGGTACAAAGTTTATTATTAGGGACACAGCGCAACATACGGGAGAGCACACAGACAAGCAGTTTATTTATTTAAGTCAGAAGCAAGACAGAAATACATACTCCGAGAAAAAGGGTATGGGCATCCTCTCTGGTGAGGAGGTGCATAGTAAAGAGACGATTTTCTTTTCCTTTTTTTTTTTAAAGGATTTCATTTTCCCAGTTAAACATTTGAAAAAAAATTTTTTTTTTTTTTTTGGCTGAGGCACATGGTTTGCAAGATCTTAGTCCTTGTCCAGGGATGGAACGCATGCCCCCTGCAGTGGGAGCTCAGAGTCTTAACTAGTGGATCTTTAGGGTAGTCCCATAAAGAGGTTGGAGAAGGCAATGGCAACCCACTCCAGTACTCTTGCCTGGAAAATCCCATGGACGGAGGAGACTGGTAGGCTGCAGTCTGTGGGGTCGCTAAGAGTCAGACACGACTGAAGCGACTTAGCAGCAGCAGCAGCAGCAGCATAAAGAGGTGGTTTAAATCCCTTATAATTCTTCTGAGTCTTTGTTTATCTTTGACCAATTATCTTATTTCTTTTTCACACATGACCAGTCCTAGGACACTTGCCAACATGAGTGTGAATCTTTTTGCTAAGATGGATCCCACTACAGAAGCCTGTGAAGGTATGGGGTGGTGTCCTCTCCCATTTTGACCCCCAAGGAGCTTTCCTGGGGATGTGTGCCTAAGGAAGTTTTCCTTGACCTCAAGAGTGGTAATCTTATCTCTTTACTTCAGCAGAGCTCGGCTTCTGCCACTCTCTTTGTTCTTGGAGTATCTGGGTGAGGACAAAGTTTGTTTTACTCCACTTGACTAAACACCAGCTGTCCGACCCAGGGTCCCATTTGTTTCCTACTTCAGTCCTGACTGCAGTGGTCCTGTGCCCCTTGGACCCAGAGAGCCCTGAGGAACATCCAGACTAGCACAAAGGATGCTCCCCATCCTGAGACGGGCCATTGGGTGGAATTGCGTGGGGCAGGAGAAAAAGGGAAGATGAATGAACAAGAAAATGTGTCTTTGGGCAGCTCAGCCCAAGTGTGATGCTAGGGAAGCTATGGAAGAGAAGCCTGAAGTTCTTAGGCATCTTTCACAGTCATCTTTTGTTACCCAGGAATTAGCCTGCATCGTAGACTTTGCTAATGCTTGACCAGGCTGCTGACAAGTGGGGGTAAAACAAAAGGCTGCTTCTGTTCAGGTAAAGTTACATTTATTTTTATATCTTCAAAAATTGATGTTGACAATATCTCTTCTAGTATGTTTCATAAATGGGCTTTTGTTTTTCTTCTGAACTATCTACTGTAATGTCTTATTCACCATTAGGTGAAGAATTAAGAGGGAATCTAGTGGCTTTTCTTTTGGTTGGCAAAGGTCACTCCCTCCCTCCTCCCCATCTCTCCTCCCTCTCACCCCAAACCTTAAGGCACAGAAAGCAGTTTGACCACAAATGCCACTAGATATTTTCACTTCTCACCTAATGCCCCTAACCAGTCTGTAGTGATAGATATTATCACCTACTTTAGACATCAAAACAGGCTCAGATATTAATCTGGCTAAAGTCAGTTTGTATGTCACAAAGTCTGGCCCTTTTCCACTCTTCTTCACTCCCAGATGATGGAATCCATAATAAATGGAGGGTAGAAAGAAATCTAATGCTTTGGCATCCTTAGTTAGCGTTAGCACATCTAACCCAGTGCCAGCACTTCTTAGAGTTGGATTTTCATTGCTTGCAAAGTCTGTGAAGTACAGTTTCTGTGTCAGAACTTTGAAAGGTAGGAGAGTTCCTTGAAGCTCTGAAATACTAGGTCACATGTGAGCTGATGCCTTTTAGGATCCCAGCCTGACTTGAAACAAAATCCCTTTTCGTAATTACGTATTGCCAGCCTGGATATGGGAGGACTGCCCAGATCTTGCTCAGGAACTTCAATCTTTGTGGCAATCAGAGTACAGAAAAGTTGGATCAAAGAGTTAATTAGGTCACAGAATGCTTTTTGGAGAAAGTAGCAAACTATGATTTGATTTTGACCTCAATCCAATTTAACACATTGTCGGGGGGAGGGTGGGGCACTGACTGCTTCACATTCCAGGCTATGGATACACAGAAAATGGGTGAGAAACTTTTCTTGTCAACTGAAAAAGATTGCAGTTAGAGTGAGGTGCGTTAATGAGTTAAGCATATGAATAACAGTAAACACAGGCAGTACATACAATGACAATAGATAAATATGAGGCAAGAATTACAGTTCAGCTTTGACCAAGCAGTGTAGGTCAAAAGGCTGAAGAAGGAGAGAAGGTTCTTTAGGCTCCAAGCTAGAGAGTCAGGACTTTTCATCAGTCAGGATGGGCTTTAGAAAGAAATGCCACGAACTTCCCTGGTGGTCCAGTGGTGTACCTTTCAATGCAGGGGAATCAGGGAGCTAGGATCTAAG
The DNA here is from genome assembly GCA_006410635.1 of Cephalophus harveyi. Taxonomy (NCBI): domain Eukaryota; kingdom Metazoa; phylum Chordata; class Mammalia; order Artiodactyla; family Bovidae; genus Cephalophus; species Cephalophus harveyi. The sequence goes on from SJYT01045122.1 coordinate 24,315, forward strand.
ATTTTACATGTCTCACACCCAAAAGATCAAAGCATAAAACAGAAGCAGTATTGTAACAAATTCAGTAAAGACTTTAATAATGGTCCACATCCAAAAACATATCTTAAAAAAATAGAAAGAAATGCCAGTCCAACAATTTAACTTATATGCAGCCCAATTCTTAAACAATTTTTTTTAAAAAACAGCTTTCCTATTGCATTTTGTACAAAATCTCAACTCCTTACTTTGATAAAAAGACCTGTACAAGCTGGGTCCTGCTTACCTGCCCATCGCCCCACTGTCTTCACTGGATTGAGCTTACCTCCCCATTCAGGGCCACAGAGTCTGTACTTGCACCGTTCTCATCTCTGTTTCTTGGAGCTGAAACTTTTTCCCCACCCCAGGCCTTTCACACATACTGACCCCCTGCCTGTCACCTTACTACCTTGCCCTCTTTTCTTCCCTGTTCCCAACTCATCCGTCCTTCCTTCTCAGCTTCACGTTTCTTCCTCTGAGAAGTTTCTCTTCTACATAAAGCCTACTATTATAACTCCTATCAGATCTTTTTGTTTTGTTTTCTCCAGGTACTTATCAAAACTTTTAAGATATTGTTTTCATGTGACTCTCTTGACATCTGCTTGTCCTGTCATCACACCTTTTTTTCCCCCCATAAAGCTTATAACTATAGCCTGTTTTTGATGTCTGCTGGCCTCACTTGTTTTTGGGCTCTGTGCAGACATGGATTTGTTTCCCGTTATATCCAGTGGTTAGCACAACGCTTGGCCCATTGTCAGTGCTCAATAAATATTTCTTGAGTTAATAATCAGGATCAGTTTTTAGGAAATAGTGGGAAGAAGGCTGAGTAAGGTTGGATGGAGCAGACTGAGTGGGGCCAAAGAGAGGCGTTTCTACTCAGTTGATTAGACCTGCAACTGTTCAATATGGGAGCCACTGGCCACATGTGGGTATTGAGCGCTTGAAATGTGACTGAGGAACTGAATTTTAAATTCGATTTCATTTTAATTAATTTACATGTTCTTAAGTATATTTTGGGCTTCCCTGGTGGCGCTAGTGGTAAAGAACCTGCCTGCCAGTGCAGGAGATGTAAAGTGACGCATGCTTGATCCCTGGGTCCAGAAGATCCCTTGGAGGAGGGCATGGCTACCCACTGGAGAATCTCTTAGACAGAGGAGCCTGGCAGGCTACAGCCCATAGGGTTGCAAAGAGTTGGATACAACTGAAGCGACTTAACACACACACAAAATATATTTAGAACAATATGGGTATGTGAATCTTACTTTTTCAGCTATAAATTTTATGAAATCTAAACAGAGATCAATTTTTGCTGAAAATTTTGTCTTCTGAATTGAGAAGTATGGTAAATACCCTGGATTTTGAAAACCCACACACACAAAAATACTGTAAAATATCTTCTTTTTTCCTATTGATTACATTTTGAAATTGTAACATTTGGATATGTTAAATATATTTTTTAAATTGGTTTTAAAATTGGTTTTTCAGGCATATTCTAATTCTGGAATGTGCCTAAAGAATTGAAAATGGGACCCAGACAGATACTTGTATACTAATGTTCCCAGCAGCATTATTCATAATAACCAAAAGATGGTCACACCCAAATTTCTATCAACAAATGACTCAGTGACCAAAATATGATGTATGTAATGAAATATTATTCAGCCTGAAAGAGGCATAACGTTCTGACACATGGTACTACAGAGATGAACCTTGAAAACATGCTAAGTGAAACAAGCCAGCCACAAAGGGAAAACTATTATATGATTTCACTCACATAAGTAGTCAAATTTATAGAGACAGAAAGTAGAATAGAGATTATAGGGGTCTAGGGAAGAGGGAGATGGGAGTTAGTATTTAATGAGTACATAATTTCTGTTTGGGATGATGAAAATGTTCTGGAAATGGATAGATGATGGTTGCACAACATTGGGTACTTTAATGCCACTGGACTGTACATTTAAAAGTGGTTAAAATGTGAATTTAACTGCATTTTCAATGCAGTTTGAAAAATTGATTTTACTTTTTCCTTTGAAAAAATATGGCTTCCAAAACAATTACTCGCCAATTGCAATTAAATTTGAAAACACACGCATAGAATATGACTTCTAGAAAATTTAAAATTATGTAAGTGGCTTTCTCCTTATGTTCTATTAGATGGCACTAGGTGAAACAATTGGGAACCCTGGGGAGGATGAGTAAATTTATGCGATGAGGGTCTCACTAATGTCCATGACACCAGGAAGTCTGTTTTACAAGGAGGGCGGGAGGGTAGCAGATAGTGATGAACCCAAGAATTTAGAATTTGGTGGAATATGCTCTGTATAAAAAGGCATATGAGGAAGAGCCTGGGTGGAAGGAGAGCGTGCACAGTAAGATTTAATCTAGGTGGGGCTTCCTTTGTGGCTGCAGTGAGAACCTTCTACAGATAGTATTTCCTTTTCTGTAACAGGGTAAGTTGACAGTAAGCCCAGTGTAATGTTCCTTAATTGTTATGGGATCAAATGAGTACCTAGGGTGAAAGAGCTTTCTAATCTGAGGCAAGAGGCTCAAGTGAGGTGAGAGGTATAGGTGAGGCACAATTAATGTTAATCACAAGCATGAGATTCTTTTTCACTGTGATCATAGCGATGCTTTCTTATCTGTTCTGGCTTCTGAAGAGAAGCGTAAGCTTTGAGGCTATTTATACCAGTGCCACTGTGAGAAGTTTCACTTGTTATGACTCCTTGATACTTCAACTATAGAAACCCACTTTTCCAAACTTCTCTGGTGGTCCAGTGCTGGTTCAGCCTACATGATTCCACTGCAGGAGTCACAGATTCGATCCCTGGTTGGTGAATTAACATCAAGCTTTCTGAGTGGCATGGCCAAAATAAAAAGAGAAAAGAAACCTACTTTTCAAAACATTGCACTGTTTTAAGTTTAAGAATGTTCTTGGAGAATGACTGTCTTCATGTGTCCAACATTGTCCTATTTGTGACGTTTTCAACCACCCAGAAGCCAGGCAAGTATGGACCCAAGCACAGAATGTGCACTAGGCCTGAGGACAAATGGTATGGGAGAGGATGGAGAAACACCAGTTAAGACAAATTCCACTGTTGGACATTGTCTGACACTCAGAAGCCACTGTGAGACCCAAGACCCAGAACTGATGCAGGGCTGATCTTGTGGGTTCTCAGGGATTTGAGCCTGACCCCAGCACTTGCTTTTGAACTGTGGTGTTGGAGAAGGCTCCCGAAAGTTCCTTGGACTGCAAGGAGATCCAACCAGTCCATCCTAAAGGAAATCAGTCCTGCTATTCCCTGGAAGGACTGATGCTGAAGGTAAAGCTCCAATACTTTGCCACTTGATTTGAAGAGCCAACTCATTGGAAAAGACCCTGTTGCTGGGAAAGATTGAAGACAGGAGGAGAAGGGGATGATAGAGGATGTGATGGTTGGATGGCATCACTGATTCAATAGACATGAGTTTGAGCAAGCTTTGGGAGATGGTGAAGAACAGGGAAGCCTGGCGTTCTGTAGTCCATGGGGTCGCAGACAGTCGGACAGGACTGAGCGACTGAACAGCAACAACCAGCACATCCTTACAGCCCTCCATACAGTTTAGGAAACAGTCCAAGTCTTTGAGCTTGCCCCAGATTAAGGATGGCCATCACTGGGGCTGGACACCGAGTCCAGCCTGTGCAGAATGATGTAGGCATCTACAGAAGTAAAATTTCATCTGAATTGGGCTGAAACTGACTCCAACCCTAGGAATATAGGGAGGAAAACCCAAGTTCACAGAAGAAAAATCTCTACATCTAGAATATGAATTCAATACTCTACAAAAAAAAAAAAAATGCAGGGATATTCTCTGTGCAAATCAGATGCATAGTATATACTAAACTGTACCAAATAAGTTTTTATCCTCTCAATTTATATTTATTGCTATTTTTATTTTTTTAGATATAAATTTATTTATTTTAATTGGAGGCTAATTACTTTACAATATTGTATTGGTTTTGCCATACATTAACCTGAATCCGCCACTATTGCTGTTTTTAGATTTGTGTAGCTTAGTTCTTTTTAAAGATCTCTGTAAGGTCTAAGATTATATCCTTGTCTGACTATTTTAGTAATTATAAAAATTCAGTACCTGGACCAACATCTATAGTGTTGTTTTGTTGCTGGTATGGAGGGGGTGGGTAAGGTGTATATTTTTAATACTACCGAAATTCCCACATCCTAATCTCAGTAAAAACTGTGTCTTTGATGGGACTTTACCCTTAGCTTCTATTGTAATGGCCAGATCATGGCTAGGACTTTGCATTATGTTTTTAGATATCACAAGGCCTTGAGTTACTAATGTGAGTTATTCCTGTTTGTCAGTTCTGAAAAGAAAGTTATTTCTGTCCATTATTTAAGACATTCCATGGCTGGTGACTCAGACAGTAAAGAATCTGCCTGCAGCGCAGGAGACGGGGTTTCAATCCCTGGGTTGGGAAGATGCCCTGGAGAAGGGAATGTCTACCCACTCCAGTATTCTTGCCTGGACAGAGGATTCCATGGACAGAGGAGCCTGGGGGGCTGCAGTCCATGGGATCACGAAGAGTCAAACACAACTGAGCGACTAACACTTTCACGGCTATGTTTGCTCTTGACTATGTGGGAATTAGAGGTAGTTATCTGAAAATAGAGAAGCATCAACTTTGGCTGGAGTCTCTTAAGTAACAATTGGTTTAATTTAACTTGATAATGATTCTAGCACCCATCACCTCCCACTGCAATGGAAAATGTGAGCATTACAGGGAAATGAAGAGGCATGGGGAAGAAACATTGGTATTAAATGCTTCTATTGTCTGAGAGTAACTTTACAGATAGGGCGCCAAACAGGAGACTATGAAAAATCACTATTATATAAATTAGCAAGTTTCTTGACTCATTTCTTCTTATCTGTAATGCCAGAGAATGCATTTCAACAAGAGATGCTAAGGGACTATGGAATAATCTAAACCTTTTATTCTAGTAATAACTACATCATATAAATGTCAAGGTCCCTTAGCTTTTTAAGTGGCTCTGGGAAAGCTCTAGTGATATTATATGCAGTGTGATTACAGTGTCTACACACTAAATTGTCCTGGTGTGGACATTTCTGGGTTCTAAACTTGTGGTAGTAGTTACTGTAGTTATTGATTTTTATGAGCAAAATTAATGGTTATAATTTTGTATTGTTTCTTGTGTCTTTGTCTCTTGATAAGAAGCCATCTTCCTAAAATCATGTGAATATTTACATAACAATGTTAATTAGAACTTTAATAGGAAGAAACCAGAAACCATAGGCAGAAACCATTGTTTGTGGCTGTTTCTATTTCCTAAAGTGTTCATAAATTCCCAAATCCACATCTGTTTTAATGAATACAGATTTTAAAATCAGTGGAGCAGAGCTTCCCTGGTGGCTTAGTGGTAAAGAATCCACTGGCCAAAGCAGGAGACACGGGTTTGATTCCTAATCTGGGAAGATCCCACAAGCCTCAAAGCAACTAAACCTGGGCACCGCAATGAAGAGTAGCCCACACAGCAATGAAGGCCCAACACAGCCAAAAATTGATAAATGAATAAATAAATAAAATTATTAAAAACGTCTAAAAAATCAGCTAAGCAACATTATCAGTTCAGCTCAGTCAGTCGCTCAGTCGTGTCCGACTCTTTGCGACCCCATGAATAGTAGCACGCCAGGCCTCCCTGTCTGTCACCAACTCCTGGAGTTCACTCAGACTCGCGTCCATCGAGTCAGTGATGCCATCCAGCCATCTCATCCTCGGTCGTCCCCTTCTTCTCCTGCCCCTAATCCCTCCCAGCATCATAGCCCTCAATATAAAAGGAAGACAATGATTTGCTCTCAGTATTATAGATTAACAAATCAAACTGTCCTTTTATATTGATCTTGCACCTTTTTTGTCACCCTGCTTATTCAACTTATATGCAGAGTCCATCATGTGAAATGCTGGGCTGGATGAAGCATAAGCTGGAATCAAGACTGCTGGGAGAAATATCAATAACCTCAGATATGCAGATGACACCACCCGTATGGCAGAAAGCAAAGAAGAACTAAAGAGCCTCTTGATGAAAGTGAAAGAGGACGGTGAAAAAGTTGGCTTAAAATTCAACATTCAGAAAACTAAAAACTAAGATCATAGCCTCCAATCCAATCACTTTATGGCAAATAGGTGGGGAAATAATGGAAACAGTGACAGACTTTATTTTCTTGGGGTCCAAAATTACTGAAGATGGTGACTGTAGCCATGAAAGTAAAAGGCACTTTCTCCTTGGAAGAAAAGTCATGACCAACCTAGACAGCATATTGAAAAGCAGAGACATTACTTTGCCAACAAAAGTCCGTCTAGACAAAGCTATGGTTTTTCCAGTAGTCATGTATGGATGTGAGAGTTGGATTATAAAGAAAGCTGAGCGCCAAAGAATTGATGCTTTTGAACTGTGGTGTTGGAGAAGACTCTTGAGAGTTCCTTGGCATGCAAGGAGATCCATCCAGTCTATCCTAAAGGAAATCAGTCCTGAATATTCATTGGAAGGACCGATGCTAAAGCTGAAACTCCAATACTTTGGCCACCTGAAAAAGTTGGCTTTCTTCACCTGATGTGAAGAACTGAGTCACTAGAAAAAGACCCTGATGCTGGGAAAGATTGAAGGCGGGAGGAGAAGGGGGTGACAGATGATGAGATGGTTGGATGGCATCACTAACTCAATGGATATGAGTCTGAGTAAGCTCAGGGAGTTGGTGATGGACAGGGAAGCCTGACATGCTGCAGTCCAGGGGGTTGCATAGAGTCAGACACAACTGAGCGACTGAACTAACTGAATCTTTCTTTTCAATTTGAACATGCATCTTTTACACAGTTGTGCAATGTTGGTTCCACCTTTTGTTTTTGTTTTTATGGCCTCACCACGTGGCATGTGGGATCCTAGTTCCCTGCCTAAGGAGTGAACTTGTGCCCTCTGCAGTAGAAGCTCTGAGGCCTAAGCTCTAGACCACCAGGGATTTCCCTGGCTCTACTTTTTCTTAACCTTCTAATTAACAGTAATGTTTTTCCATCGCTACATTATCTTTTTATAAAATTTCTGTTAAATGACTGCACCACAGTCATTGCCTAAGCCATTGGTGCTCAGTGCAAATGTCCAGGCATTGAACCAAACCTATTGAATTCAAAATACAGCTGACCCTTGAACAGGGAGGGAGTCAGGCATACCAATGCCCCAAAGTCCAAAATCCAAACATAACTTTACAGTGGGCCCTCTGTAACCTAGCTTCCTCTGCATCCTTGGATTCAACCAACCTTGGATTCAATCAACCTCAGATCGGTAGTACTATGGTTTGACTATTGAAAAAAATCTGCCTTTAAGTGGACCCTGTGTTCAAACCTGTGTTGTTTGAGGGCCAACTGCACTGGGAGTTGAGAACCCATTTTTGCTTTACCAAGGGCACTCACCAAGTTTGGAGATCAGGGAAGGAAACGGACACAAAGGCCTGCCCTTCCAGAGTCAAAATGCATCCGCACCTTTTCGATTTCTAGGAGTTTGACACCGCTATGGAGGTGTCATCCAGGCCTGATGTCAAGTGTTTCTGCTTGTAGCTTCAGTCCTGTCTCTTTACTGTGAAAGAAATGTGTGACCTCTAGTAGCTAAAGAAGTTTGATACGGCCCTTCTACCTCTTTCTATTAAACTTGAATCTGCATAAATCTGAGCTTCAGAAGAAGTTTTGGAATTTTAGGGCACTAATTAGGCAACAGAGAGTGAAAAACAAGTGTGCTAAATTTTGACAGCAAGTCACGGAGTCATGTGGCCAGAATAAGGCTTGTGGAGCTGAAAGCTGCACATTTAGGCCTGGTTTGAGATCAGAGCAGAGGATTTCGGGAGAGGCCGTTTAAGTTTTGGGTAACTGAGAGTGTTTTGAGGTTTTTGAGGAGGAAAAATAAGATTCTACCTGGATTAAGAAGTTACTTTGGCAGTGGTGAGAAGAAATCACCAGAAGGAAGAAGATGAATCAGAGGGTGTTTACACAGAATTTGTAATGAAATTATGGACCCATAGCTAGTAAAAACAGAATGACGTGGCTGCAGAAGGAGAGAACTCATGGAAGTGATGAACATCTGGGAAATGTTTGGCAGCACTCATTATCTAAAATTCAGGGCAGGGACTTCCCTGGTGGTCCAGTGGTGAAGACTCTGTGCTCCCAATGCAGGGGACACAGGTTTGATTCCCGGTTGGGGAACTAAGATCCTGCATGCTTCTTGGCACAGCCAAAAAAAAAAAAATTCAGGGCAATAAGCAGGCTTTTGACAGATGTGAAGAACCTAATAAATGCAATTTTGGATATTTTGTACCAGTTATCTAGGACAGCCAACTCATATCATTTATGCCAAGTAATTATATTCAGTTCAGCTCAACATGTATTTCCAGAGGTCCTACCACTTGTTACGTGTTAGAGATCATACAAAGATGCATAAGACAAATCTTGCCTTTAATAGCTTTCACGCTGATGAAGAGAATAAATACAAGCAATGATAAAAAGTGAACTACAGTTTTTTGTAAGAGAAGGACAGGAGCCATCCAGACCTGAAGAGGGAAAAGATTAAAGTCCTTTGGGGGTGAGACCTAATGGTTAGAATAGGATAGGCTAGGAAAATATTTTTTTTAATTAAAAAATATTTGTTTCTTAAATACCAAAAATATCTATTGAAATCATCAAATTCAGAGACATCTAGCAAGTGTTAACTCAATGTGCACCCAAGTATAATGAATATACTACCAAAATCTTAGTGAATTTATTCCTCGGGAATGACATGAGATGTGTAGGTGAAAATACATGCCTAAAGACAGTGAAGAAAAAGATTGGCAAAGATTATTTGGGATATTTGGACATACTGTAGACTATATTTGAAATTCCTAGGTGGTTCAGTGGTAAAGAACCTGCCTGACAATGCAGGAGATGTGGGAGACTCAGATTTGATCCCTGGGTCCGGAAGATCCCCTGGGAGGAGGGCATGGCAACCCACTCTAGTATTCTTGTCTGGAGAATCCCAGGGACAGAGGAGCCTGGTGGGCTGCCACCTATGGGGTTGCACAGAGTCGGACACGTCTGACGCAACTTAGCAGCAGCAGCATTTCTGCTTCTGAATGATCTGAAATAACCAAGTCAGTAGGCTTTATGTGGCGCAGTCAGTTCCCAGGCAACTTGCCAGTTGAGGTCAGCTTCTCTCTGTCTTTTTTTCCCCTTGACTTCATTGCTGGGCATGTGGGGTCTTAGTTCCCGGATCAGGGATCACACCCAAAACATGGAGTCTTAACCACTGAACCTCCAGGAAGTCCCAAGGGCAGCTTCTGTGAATGCTGCAGTGAATAATGGGAGCACTTGCACACATGTCTTTTGCAACTCCTTGATTTTTCAGTACTGCCTTTTTTAGTTTATTGATAAAAACGAATATGCATTTTCTTCCAAACCGTCCGTGGTAAGTTCTCTGATAAGTGGAACATGAGAGCCCAGCTATGCAGCAAACTGGTCAGTGTCCATCTCCTCCCACGTGCAAATCTTCCTTTTTTTCCTCCTGGAAAGAAGTTCATGCATGGTGGACTCTGGTACAATTACAACTAGTGCGTGTTTGTAATTGTAAATGAAAATTTTTTCATTTTTCCTTAGAATAGCCAATCATTGCCCCAGAGGAGGCAAATACTCCCCCAACATCAAGTATTACACCAGCTCCTGCTCTTTCTGACCACAAACATATGTTTTCAACCACACGCCTTCTTCTCTCCTCATTCTTTTTTGCAGTTTCCCCTTTTCTTTGCATAGTAACTAGCTGCTTCCTGTCTCCCAGCTGGGCAGTATTTTTTTTTTTTTCATATTTCTAGTATCATAAGAGTTAGGACTATGGCCCATGATTCTATTGGCTCTTTTTCTTTGTGGTCGATGATAAGCTTTGTCTTGTTTTCATTGTCTTTGCTTTATTTAATAATTGTGAGGTTGGCTTCTAACAGCACATCATCATTAATTGCAGAGTGAGACAGCTCAGGAGGTGTGACTCTGTGTCCCTTCAAGAGAGGTGATGCGTCATCATTTTCAACTTGAGCGTTCTCTGACTCAACAGGAATACCTGTATTCTCCTGCTTTTTGTGTCAGGACTAGGAGGGTGACTGCCAAAGCAGATTTCCCAGCATCTCTCAGCCAAAGCCGCTGCCCTGTCCCAGAGAGGATGCTCGAGATGACCTAGGATCAGGATGGGATCTGCTCAACACGGAGTGTTGATGTTGTCTCTCTTATCTTTAAATTTCTTTATTACAGTCACATTGGCTTATAACATTGGTTTATAGCTCATTTCATGTGTACAACATTATATTCTACTTCTGTATGCCCTATAACATGTTTTCCTCCCCAAATTTATTGACAGTTCCGTCTGATCACCCACTGTTGGTAGCCCTCCCACTTGGCTCTCCCTCCGCTCCTCCCCTCTGTGCCCCTTCCTATATTGTAACCACTACTCTATTCTATGTATCTACCTGTTTGTTTTTGTTTGGCTTGTTCATTTATTTATTTAAAAATTGATTTTGATGTGCCCCATTTTTTTAAAGTCAGCTTCCCAGGTGGTGCAGTGATAAAGAAACTGCCTGCCAATTCAGGAGATACAAGAGACTCGGGTTCCATCCCTGGGTTGGGAAGATACCTTGGAGTAGGAAATGGCAACCTACTGCACTATTCTTGCCTGGAAAATTCCATGGACAGAGGAGCCTGGTTGGCTACAGTCCATGGGTTCACGAAGAGTCAGATACATCTCAGCAACTGAACACACACACACATTTTGAAGTCTTTATTGAATTAATTACAATATTGTTTCTGTTTTATGTTTTGTTTTTTGGCCACAAGGCATGTGGGATCTTAGCTTACCCACCAGGGACTGAAGCAGCACCCCCTGGATTAGAAGGCGAAGTCATAACCACTGGACTATCGAGGAACTCCCCTACTATTTTTTTTTCATTTTTTATGTTTATATTCCACATAAAGGTGAAATCATACAGTATTTGTCTTTATCTGTCTGACTTATTTCACTTAGCATGACATCATATAGTTTCATCCATGTTGTGTGCAAATGGCAAGATTTCATTTTTTTAATGCCTGAGTAATATTCCATTGGACATATGTACTCCAATTTCTTCTTCTCTTTTATAGTTGATTTACAATGTTGTGTTTATTTACTTTTTGGCTGCACCTGAGGCATGTGGGATCTTAGTTCCCCAAACAGGGATCGAACCTGCATCTCCTGCATTGGAAGGTGAAGTCTTAACCACTGGACCCTCAGGGAGGTCCTTATACCACAGCTTCTTTTTTGTGGCTATTGTTGTTGTCTTTGGACTTTTATTTATTTTTAACTAAAGGATTGTTGCTTTACAATATTGTGTTGGTTTCTGTCATATATCAACATGAGTCAGCCGTGGAATACATATGTCCCCTCCCTCTTGAACCCCCTTCTACCTCCCACCCCATCCCACCCCTCAGGATGTCACCGAGCACCGCTTTACCACTCACTCAGTTTCTGTATCCACTCATCTGTCGATGAACATTCCATATCTTCAGTTCAGTTCAGTTCAGTCGCTCAGTCGTGTCCGACTCTTTGTGACCCCATGAATTGCAGCACGCCAGGCCTCCCTGTCCATCACCAACTCCCGGGGTTCACTCAGACTCATGTCCATCAAGTCAGTGATGCCATCCAGCCATCTCATCCTCTGTCGTCTCCTTCTCCTCCTGCCCCCAATCCTTCCAAGCATCAGAGTCTTTTCCAATGAGTCAACTCTTCTCATGAGGTGGCCAGAGTACTGGAGTTTCAGCTTTAGCATCATTCCTTCCAAAGAAATCCCAGGGCTGATCTCCTTTAGAATGGACTGGTTGGATCTCCTTGCAGTCCAAGGGACTCTCAAGAGTCTTCTCCAACACCACAGTTCAAAAGCATCAATTCTTCAGCGCTCAGCCTTCTTCACAGTCCAACTCTCACATCCATACATTCCATATCTTAGCTATTGCAAATAGTGCTGCTGTGAACGTAGGGGTGATATATCTTTTCAAATTAGTGTTTCTGTATGTTTTGGATAAATACCCAGAAGTGGGGTTGCTAGATCGTATGCTAGTTCTATTTTTAACTTTTTGAGGACACTCCCTACTGTCTTCCATAGTGGCTGCACCAATTTACACTCCCATCAACAGTGTATAAGGGTTTTCTTTTAAATATATGCTAGTTCCAACTGTTTGGCTTAAGAATCTAAGTTTAAAAAAAGTTCTACTTTCTTTTTGTATGTTTCTGTTTATAATAGTAATACAGATTCATTGTGGAAAGCTAGAATTGTAGAATGTTAAAGTTTGAAGAAAATAACCCAACCTACCCATCCTATCACAATTCGCTATTAATGTTTTATTTTATTGACTTCCTGTCTTTTTTCTTTAGTTTATAAAGACATAATTTATACATTTACTTTAGTATGTATATATACATATACAACGGAGAAGGCAATGGCACCCCACTCCAGTACTCTTGCCTGGAAAATCCCATGGACGGAGGAGCCTGGTAGGCTGCAGTCCATGGGGTCGCTGAGTCAGACACGACTGAGCGACTTCACTTTCACTTTTCACTTTGATGCATTGGAGAAGGAAATGGCAACCCACTCCAGTGTTCTTGCCTGGAGAATCCCAGGGATGGCAGAGCCCAATGGGCTGCCATCTGTGGGGTTGCATAGAGTCGGACACGACTGAAGCGACTTAGCAGCAGCATACATATACAAACATATATACATATACATACACACATATATATATTCATGAATGCTCAGTTGCTTCAGTCATGTCTAACTCTTGGCAAGTCCATGGACTGTAGCCTGCCAGGCTCCTCTGTCCATGGGATTTCCCAGACAAGAATACTGGAGTGCGTTGTCATGCCCTTCTCCAGGGGATCTTCCCAACCCAGGGATCAAACTCAGGTCTCCTGCATTGCAGGCAGATTCTTTACTGCTGAGCCACATGGGAAGCCCATGTTTTATAAATATAAAACATACTAAATTTTCACTGCAATTTTGCTTAGCAAATTTTGTGTATTTTTAATGTTTAAACAATAAATGCCTTGTACTTTGGAGTTGCCTGTTTCCCTCTGTTACACATTTACTTGATACACGAACCCTAGCGTCTGGTCAGCATGGGACCTTTGGCCCCATTTCATTAAGTACAGCAGATGCCTAGGAGGGAGAATTATGCCACTTTTCCAATTTTGTTTAGAGTATCCTCGTGCATATACATTCATTTCAATAGTCTAGTGTGTAGTTTGATTATTCTAATGCAAGACTGGATAGAAATGAGCAATTCTCAGTTGTGCCAGAGGCTGTTTCATAAAAGACTTGGACCCACCTGGGGCCCTCCCATTAAATATATCCATGCAGTGGCCTATGCAGGCCTTAAGAATTACTTTCACAGAATTTATCCTCATTTGGTCAAATGCTCGGAATCTCCAGTTGCTGCAGTCATATTCATATAAACCCAGCTGTTTCTAGGGTTCAAGACTGGCTGCAGCTAGGAGTAAAGACTAGTGCATTCAGGGAGTAGGAAATTAAAAGAGTGAATTATCCACCATCTCTTCCACCTTCTTTCTTTTTTGAAATATTGCTTGTGGCCACGTCAGTGGAACCCGGACCTACAACTTCAATTGTGTTTCTAGAAAATCATATATAAGTGGCCACTCTGATAGGTTCTTATCAGAGTCCGCTGGGAAGAGAGAAAAATCATTTCTAAACTTTATGACATCTGTGGAATTCACTAAGTAAGGTGGGTCAATAATTAAAGACAAGTGTCTGAAAATTCAGAAAAGACTTTTTTTTGTCCTCTAAAGAACAGCCTAATTAGCTTAAATTAACTCTGATGTCAACTACCGCCATCGCCAAACCCATAGCTGCCCCCCAACCCCGTGTCAATTCAATTGTCAGTTGTAGACATTAAATACTCTTACAGCTAATTTAGGCAGAAAAGCTTGGGTGTGTGTTTTAAACATTTCTTGTTTTAATCACTGTTTTGCTGTGTAGTATTTTCTCAAAAGTGTTTCAATTTCTGCCAGAAAGAAAAATATGTTATTGTAGAGCATAGCAAAGGGAAATATTCTCTAAAATTGGAAATTTCTGAATCTGAATGCCTTAGGGCTGAATCTGTGACCTGCTTCTTGACATATGTTTAACCAAGGTGAGTCAGAAGATAAGGGCATAAGCACTTTGGGGGTAGGGGTAACTACAGCTTGTGGATTTCAGAGTTCTTTAACCTTACTTTAGATGGTCGTGAAGAAGAGTAGCGATGGCTGTCTATTAATCAATAATAATAGCTAAATTAATCAAGTATGTCAACATGCAGGGTGTCTTGTTAACCGCTATAATGTTCTTTACCGTGTTTCATCTTCATCAGAGTCCTGTAAGGTGGCTAGAGTGATAATCCCCATTTTGTAGAACAAGAAAGGTTAAGGGCTTCTCCAAGGTCACGGAGCCCATAATGGCAAAGCCAAGACTTGAGCCCAGGTCTTCTTGATTACAAACACAGGCTGTCAAGCTTTATGCTGTGTGCATTACTTCTTGGTGATTAGCTCTTGTTTAGTTGCTAAATCCTGTTCAACTCTTTGCCACCCCATGGACGGTAGCCTGCCAGGCTCCATGGGATTTCCCAGGCAAGAATTCTGGAGTAGGTTGCTATTTCCTTCTCCAGGGGATCTTCCCAAGCCAGGGGTTGAACCTGTGTCCCCTGCACTGGCAAGCAGATTCTTAACCCCTGAGTCACCAAGGAAGTCCTCAGCATCTATTTGTAATAGAAGTTCCCGTATTCTTGTTCGGTCGCTCTGTTGTGTCTGACTCTGTAACCGCATGGACTGCAGCACGCCAGGCTTCCCTGTCCCGCACCATGTCTTGAAGTTTGCCTAAGTTCATGTCCATTGAATCGGTGATGCCATCCAATCATTTATCCTCTGCCACATTCTTCTCGTTCTGCATACTTTGGTGCATGTTTTGAAATACTCGATGGGTGAAGTGAAAGTCGTTCAGTCGTGTCTGACTCTTTGTGACCCCATGGACTACACAGTCCATGGAATTCTCCAGGCCAGAATACTGGAGTGGGTAGCCATTCCCTTCTCCAGGGGATCTTCCCAACCCAAGGATCGAACCCAGGTCTTCTGCATTGCAGACGGATTCTTTATCAGCTGAGCTACCAGGAAATACCCAGAGAATAAATAAATATTGAGTCAAGAGATATATGCATGTTTTTATTGTAACACTTATCTAACATGCATTATCTCTTGACCCAATATTTTCACTATTAATATCTTCTGGATATTTCATGTACCAAATTACATATATAATTACATATATGTCTGCAGAAGGAAAGGTGTCTGTGTATGTATGTTTATACAAGGTTTTTTTTTTTCAGTCTTGATTCTTTTATTGCTTAAAGAATTATAACCAGCATTTATTATTTTTTAATGAAAAAGAGGTATTAAAGTTGGTGTTACACTCATGTGTTGTGAGCATGGGTACACATACATGTACACACACACGCACACACACACACACACACACACACACACACACAGGACCTTATCTATTTCTGATAATTCTTCCTAAAACCACCTTACAGGGCAATTGTTTTATTTAAAAAAAAAAAAAAGGCTTGTGTTTTGTTTTAAGATATATTTAGCCCAGATCCTCTAGAAAGCATTCAGAGGCAAAAAAAAAAAAGAAAGAAAAAAAGTGCTGACTCTTTGGAATTGCAGGTTCTCACCCCAGGACTTGAGGGTGAGGAGTAAAGGGTAGGTAAGGCCAGGAAAATTGTGAAGCAACACAGCCGTTCTCTCTGGCTATCTTTCGCAATAAAGTGCAAAGGGATTCAGCTGGTGGTTGAGCTGGCATTGAGGCTAGAGGAGGAGGAGGGAAGGGAAGGGAGAGGGAGGAAGGAGCTGGGCCTCTGAGTCGTCTGCAGGAGAGACAAAGTTGGGGGAGTTTTCTTTCCAGTCCCTGGGGGCTTCCCAGATGGCGCTAGTGGTAAACTTGCATGCCCATCTCTCGCTTCTTAGTAGTTATGATTCGTCTCGTGCCCCTGAAGTGCAAGCACAGTGTCCTAACCACTGGACAGTCAGGGAATTCCCTCCACTGACCTTCTTGGCTGCTTTCCCTTTATCAGACACACACTCTCATCTGCCCTGTCCTTGGCCATGCTCTGAGCTCTAACTATATATACTGTAGAGTCTTCTTCTTAAGACAGTGGTGAGAATGGTCTTGGGGACCCCCAGCAGCGTTTCCTGCACACATTAACAATCCCTTGGAGAGGCCTGTCTGATTGTCATTCCAAATATCACTATCTTTCATCACCCTGTAGCTCCTTAACCAGCTTTATGTCATCACTGTTATTGTTAACAGTGGGACTGTGGTACTTTGGTTCTTAGCATCACTGCCACTTGATGGTACCATATACATCTTGTTTTCTGCCTCCTCACTTGACTGCAGGCTCCACAGAAGGCAGGCCTTTGTGTGGCTTTGTTTTCTGTTGTATCCCTGGTGCCTAGATCAGTGTTGGGCACTTAGTAGGTCATTGGTAACCAGGAGCATGCAGGAGGAGGATCTTTATTGATTCTATGCCCTTTTCCTGCTTAAAAAGGGTAATTGCTATTCAATTCTTAAATATTAACACCACCTAAGCAGCCCTTGTATAATCAGTATAATGTATTTCTTGGGTTCCTCTTGTTTGTTTTTAGAATGACCAAATGTTATATCAAGATACAAGACCCATTAGGTGATCTAATCAATCCTTTACAGATAAAAGGATAACTTAGATTCATCACAAGAGCTGCAAAAGTTAAGGAGGAATAGAAGGATTTGATTCTTTAAGGTTACAATCTAAGATGGAAGGAGAAGATATAAGAAAAAGGGAAATAGTTTGAGGCAATACATTATTATGTGTCGAATTATATGTGTAACTTCATAATTAGGGTTTTATAATCTCATAAAGGGTGTCCCTGGTGGCTTAGATGGTAAAGAGTCTGCCTGTAATGCAGGAGACCTGGGTTTGATCCCTGGGTCGGGAAGATCCTCTGGAGAAGGGAAAGGCTATCCACTCCAGTATTCTCACCTGGAGAATTCTATGGACAGATGATTATTTAAGCAAATGATATCTTTACAGTGTTCAATAAAGACCAAAGCAATGAGAATTATGGTAGGGGGATGGGCCTGGGGAGCAGACTGGAGGGAAGGATTTATTTTGTCTTGAAAAGTTGCCATGGTTTCTGGAGGAAGGGTCAGTTAAGCTCAAGTTGAAAGTATGCAAAGAGTGCTGGTCAGACATGAAGGTGTAAGGATTGAAGGCATAATGCAGAGGGGACCATACAAATCATGATATGGAGAAATAAACATGCTGAGCACAATTGAAACATGGCAACTCTCTGGCATCTCAAAGGTGGGACAGGGACTTGGGCCAGAGAGAGAAGGAGGCAGAAGAATGTCTTGGGGCAGACTGTGCCTCTGTGCTGACGGTTTGGACTACTTTATCAGTTAAAAAATGGAGAAACTCTGAGGGATCTTCACTGGGGATGTGATAAGATCAGATCTTGTCTTAGCTGATTCTGATAGAAGGTCAATGACACACTGGATGGAGGTGGAGGGGAGAGCTAGAAACAATGAAGAAGCTTTTGAGGTTGATGGCTATGGTGTGTGCTGCTGGAAATCTGAATTAGGAAATCTCTGGAAATGAAGTAACACTTTTAAGGCGTTTAGAAATATTTCAGAAGTAAATTGATTGAAAGGACTCAGGGATTTGGGAAAGTGCTCAGAGGGGTGTTTATAGATAACTACAGATTGTATTGTCAGGTCAGTGAGAATGTCAAGACCACAATTTTCAGCTTGTGGTCTTAGCCAGGCAAATTAGGGGAGGAACAACAAAAAAACACATGCACAACGCTCCCCCCCCCAGAGATAACAAAAAACCCTGAAAAGTAAAAAAAAAAAAAAAAAAAAGCCAAATTACATCTCTACCTCCACCCTCATCCTCAAAGTGACTCAAGTCCTTTGTGTTCCAAGGGTCTCACACAGAAGCAGCGTGTGGATGAGCCCGGTTACGCTAATTCAGTGTTTTTAAACTCCCCTCTTCCTGATGCAGAAAAGCCTTTTGGGGTTTGCACACAGTCACCTTGTCGTGCTGGACCGAGCCTTTCCTTGGCCAAGTTGGAGAAGAGGCCATTGCAACTAAGAGTGGCAACTTAGCTATCTGTGACTCAACCCAGAGTAGGTGATTCCCTGGGTTGTGGGCATGCGTGTGTAGTCACTTCGGTTGCGTTTGGCTCTTTGTGATCTTATGGACTGTAACCCACTAGGCTTCTCTGTCCATGTGATTCTCCAGGCAAGAATATTGGAGTGAGTTGCCTTGCCCTCCTCCAGGGGATCTTCCCAACCCGGGGATCAAACCCACATACCCTGCAACTCCTGCATTGCGGGTGAATTCTTTTCCTACTGAGCCAGCCAGGAAGCTTGATTCCCTGGTTACTGACTCTCCAACCATGTGGACTAGTCTCAGTGCTCCCTTTGTTTCTTTGTGGTCCTCACCCCTCCACTCTCACTAAACTTGTCACTAAAACAATGTTGGTGCCCACCACTGATTTCCAACCCTGACAAGACTGCTTCAGGGTGAACGTCAACTTCCACAAGACCCTGAACCTCAGTATGTGCTCATTGTAACACATTAGCAAGCTAAGTGACACACCCACAGGTGCCATGACAGTTCCAAGACATGGACCATGGTTTCATCAGATTCTCAAAGGGATCTATTGTCCCAAATAGATTAAGTGGAAAGAATGTGGGATATGGAAGCAAAAGAAAATCACCCAAATCTTTCCTGTCTTTGTGATGGGGTTGAGGGAGACTTGGTGGCTGACTGCTGCATAGCTCCCCAGCAGAGTGGACTGAGTTGGTCCGGCTGATCTGGTTTTCCCTCCTTTGAAGGATGGGCAACGTATGACTTACACCAGGCTAAGTCACGTCTGACTCCTTGTGACCCCATGAACTCTAGCCCGCCAGGTTCCTCTGTCTATGGAATTCTCCAGGCCAAGGAATTGATGCTTTCAAATTGTGGTGCTGGAGAAGACTCTTGAGAATCCCTTGGCTTGTGAGGAGATCAAACCAGTCAATCCTAAAGGAAATCAGTCCTGAATATTCATTGGAAGGACTGATGCTGAAGCTGAAATTCCAATACTTTGGCCACCTGATACAAAGAGCTGACTCATTGGAAAAGACCCTGGTGTTGGGAAAGACTGAAGGCAAGAGGAGAAGGGGACAACAGAGGATGGTTGGATGCATCACCGACTCAATGGACATGAGTTTGAGCAAACTTCGGGAGATAGTGAAGGACAGGGAAGCCTGGCATGCTGTGGTCCATGGGTTCAAAAAGAGCTGGACATGACTTAGCAAGTGAACAGCAAAAACACCAGGCTGGCCCAGGCAGAAAAGAACTCAGCCACTCCCTTGGTGTCCGTCACAGTGTCTCACAGTTTGAGTTGGAATGGTTGTGGTGCACACACTTTCTCCTTCTGTCTACACTCCTTCACTCCCTGTTGTTACAGATTCGCACCTGGACTTCACCGGCTTCTCCTGCGGAGACTCCTCTCTCAGATCTTACAGCTGCCTCCTCCTCACAAAGGTCTTGGCTCAAGTGTTGCTGCTTCCCTTGGTTCCTCTAGTCAACACCATTCAAAGATCTACGATGGGAGCCACAAATGCAATTCTAAGTTTTTTATTGCCATATAAACAACAAGTCAAAAAAACAGGTGAAATTGATTTTAATAACCTATTTTATTTCATCCAGTATGTCTAAAATATCCCTTCAACTTTATCTTGTAATCAAGATAAAAATTATGATTGGGATACCTTACATTCTCTTTTGGTACTAAGTCTTCAAAATCCAGTGTGTATCTTGACTTATGACTTATCTCAGTGTGTCTGAGCCATATTTCAAGTGCTCAATAGACACATACAGCTAGTGTCTACTGTATTGGAACACCCTAGGCAAAGCCTCCCCGACCTCCCAACTCAAAAGCCCTGTTTAATAGCTTTCGTAGCACTTACCACAATTGAAGATGAGCCTATTAATTGTTCTTTATTGCTTACTGTTTGTTTTCACTCCTAAAATGTAAGCTTCACGAGGGTAGAGATTTTAAACAGTTCACTGCTGTGTGCCCGGTCATCAGTACTCTATAAGTACTTTTTAAATGGTTGAATGAGTGAGTGTTTCCTTGCTACAGAGATGAATACATAATCACTAATTTAAAAAACTGGATGAAACTGCCTGGTCTCTAGAGGCATTTGAATATGTGACCCCTGCTTTAGCCAATCACTTGACTTTTCTGAGCCTCTATAAAATGGGAATAATTTTATCAATTTCATAGGGTTACAAGTATTAAATAATAATGGGTGAGAAGTTGTTTCATGAAATATAACGCTCTCTGTAAATGGCTGTTCTTATTATTAAGTGACTTCCCTTGGACTGCAAGGAGATCCAACCAGTCCATTCTGAAGGAGATCAACCCTGGGATTTCTTTGGAAGGAATGATGCTAAAGCTGAAACTCCAGTACTTTGGCCACCTCATGTGAAGAGTTGACTCATTGGAAAAGACTGTGATGCTGGGAGGGATTGGGGGCAGGAGGAGAAGGGGACGACCGAGGATGAGATGGCTGGATGGCATCACTGACTCAATGGATGTGAGTCTGAGTGAACTCCGAGAGATGGTAATGAACAGGGAGACCTGGCGTGCTGCGATTCATGGGGTCACATAGAGTCGGACACGACTGAGCGACTGAACTGAACTGAGCTGAACTGCCCAAATGTAGATAGTAATTGGGCAAATGATAGACTTTTTTATCTATCCAATTATTATCTATGATAGTAGACATCTATGATAGACCAGAGGACCAGATGGTTGGATGGCATCACGAACTCAATGGATGTGTTTGAGCAAGGAGAAGGACATGGAAGCCTGGTATGTTGCAGTCCACAGGGCCGCAAAGAGTCAGACACCCTGAGTGACTGAAAAACAGCAACAAATCATAGGCTAGTAAATGCAGATGGTAAGAGTGTGTAAGAGTGGGGTTTTGGAATCATGGCATCTTGGTCCTGCCACTCACCAGTCACGTGACCTGGACATGCTGCTCACACTTTCTGACCTACTAAAACAGAATCTCCAAGGCAGGGGCCTGGCAAGCTGGATTTTTAACAAATGTCCCAAGTGATTCTCATTATCAAGCAAGTTTGGGAAACACAGGATATGAAATTACTGCTCTGCCAGGGTTATCTGTGATTCCAGCTAAGACACGGTTACCCTGTTAACCCCTTGCATCTAAATTCGTGCCCAGCTTTGGACAGATTCGCGAGCAGCCTGGAGAAGGATGATAGCATGTTATGAGCTAGATCGGCAGTATCAACCTTGTGGTCCTGGGGTGACAGAAGCTGCTGCCAGCCACTCCCCTCCTCTCACTCGAAGGCTGATGGCATCGATTACCTGGTGATGGTATGCTTTTCAGATCAGAAACCAAAGTCACGACAGAAGGCTTTAGGAAGGAGCAGCAGACTCTTTCTCCCTTAGAAAGGTCAGGTATCTAAAAGAGGGATCCCCGGTGGGGGCTACCCAGAAGGCACTTGCCACTGTTGACAGGCCCCCAAGCAGAATGTCAGGGACCAGTGTGAGAGCCGTGTGGGTTGTGCCAGTCCTTTTGGGTTGGAGTATAGAACACTCAGAAGCTTGCAAATGGAGCATATAAAATCTTTACTCTCTAAGGTGAATTTTTAAAATATTTATTGCCCTCTTCTAATTTCCTTTAGGCATTATTTCATACTTAGTAAATATTTAGTACTTGAAAGTTCCTCCCACTGCCCACCTAAAATGTAACATCCTCAACTTCACTGATAATAAGAGACTTCTAATGCCATCTCTTTATCTTTTCTTTCCTCTATCCAGTTAACAAGTATCCAAAAGTCAACGCACTGTGTTGGCAAGAATATGGGAATTAGATACTCTTTTACATTGTTGATGAGAGTATAAACTGGTCCAAATTCTTCAGTGGGTTGTGGCGGAGGGTGTAATTCAGCAATAAACATAAAAATTATGATTGTATATATCCTTGGATCCAGTCATTTCATTTCTGTCATTTGTCTGTTAACATATGCAAAATATCACACATTCATATGCAATGAAATGCTGTTCAGCCTTGAAAAGAAATGAAGTTCTGACATATGCTACAACATGGATGAACCCTGGTTCAATGGAGTAAGTGACATTAGCCATAAGTAGTTTATAAATGGGCTTCCCTCGTAGCTCAGCTGGTAAAGACTCTGCCTGCAATGTGGGAGACCTGGGTTCAATCCCTGGGTTGGGAAGATCCCCTGGAGGAGGGCATGGAAACCCACTCTAGTATTCTTGCCTGGAGAATCCCATGGACAGAAGAGCCTGGCAGGCTACAGCCCATGGGGTTGCAAAGAGTTGGACACATGGAGTGACTAAGCGCAGGCACACACAGAGCTTATAAATAAATGGCTAAGTGAAATGACACGGTTCAAAAGGACAAACATTATATGCCCCCACTTACATTAAGTACCTAGTGTAGTCGAGTATATGGAGACAGAAAGTAGAATAATGGTTACTAGGGCCTGCTGGGGAGAAGGAATGAGGAGTTATTGCTTAATGAGTACAGAGTTTCAGTTTGGGATAATGAAACAGTCTGGAGATGGGTGGTGGTAATGGTTGCACAATAATGTCAGTGTACTCAATGTCACTGAATCGTACACTTAAAATGTAATTTTATGTTGGGTATATTCTACCACAATAAAAAATCCTATGTGCAAGGTTACTCATGATATTATCCACTATTTATGTTATGTCTCATTACAGTACAGTATCCATAGCAGTATTGTTTATAATAACAAGATTGGAGACAACCTAATATCCATCAGCAGAGGACTGGTCACCTGTAGCACACCGGTATATTCATACAGTGAAATTCTATGCAGCTGTTAAAAAGGAAGTTCTTTGTACATTGACATATGTACTGAATATTGTCTGTTTTCCTCTCCAATTTCACTATTCACCCTCTCTGCCTTGTTTTGGTCCCTGGAAGGCTGCCTTTTTTGGAATGGATCTACTGGGCTCCATTGCCCTTTCCCTCCATTGTCGAGGCCCAGGGGGATTACCAGCAGGAGTTGGTTCCTTGGCTCTCTCTCCCCTGGAGCTCTGGTTGCCAGTGGCAGTGTTCCTCTCCCAAAAACCATAGCTCCTACTGGGTAGGGTTCTGGTAACATTGCCCCCCACCCAGGTCCAGTTGTAGAGGGAGCTTCTCACTGTCGTCAGCACTGGCATTCTGCACCGTCCCTCGTTGGTGTGTGGTGATGATATATTGAAGCTGGGACTCATCAACAACGCGCAGTCACTGAGAATGATATGTTGTAACTTTTGTGGTATACAGTACAGAGAACCCAAAGGCTTACGGAGAGAGAAATCCTTCCATGGATGGTTTATGTGCAATCCAGAAAGCCACCTGGTAATGATGTGTGCATCCTCAGTTGCTTCAGCTGTGTCTGACTCCTTGTGACCCTGGGGACTATAGCTTGCCAGGGTGTTCAGTCCTTGGGATTCTCCAGGCATGAATACTGGAGTGGGTTGCCATGCCCTTCTCTGGGGGATCTTCCCAACCCAGGGATTGAACCAGCGTCTCCTGCATTACAGGTGGATTCTTTACTGCGAAGCCAGTGGGGAATCTCCCTGTTAATCATATACCCCAGGAAATTTACCACTTCCTCTACAACTGGACCTGGGTGGGGGGCAATGTTGCCAGAACACTATCCAGTAGAAGCTATGGTCTTTGGGTGAGGAACACAGTCACTGGCAACCAGAGCTCGTGGAGGCTTGTTTCCTAATATATTAGGAATTACATAAGTGAAAGGAGCATCAGCATCTTTGAAAAGTCCCGAGGCGGCTGTTCTCTGTGGACTGGAAATGAGGGTAGACGATGTTGCAGTGGGAATGATGGAATCTGGGAACATGGAGGGCAAGGGGGCAACAACAGACAAGGAGGGTACATTACTACAATAAGCCAGGAGGGCTCTTTGCAGGAGATAAGGACCTCTAGGGATCTGTGATGGTGGCCAGTTGTGGTATCCTTAGGAGTGAAATGGATGGACAGACTTCTAAGGGACTGCTTGACCTGATGTGCAGGAAAAAAAATTCTTGAAAATGTAAGCAGACATCTGCCCTGGTCTCTTGTTCAGTTTCCAGGTCTAAGACAATCCACAGACTTTAGAGCCGCTTGATTGAGAAGGACCTAAAACTTATTACAGAAGGAATCAGAAATGTGGCCACAAACCTTCCATGGAGAAACCTGCAGTCATTTATTGGGTGATGATGCAACAGAAAAAGTTTATGCCCAGACCTTCCTGGAGTTACTCAATACTGGCTCTAACATGAGGCTAGTTTCTGGAGACTGAAAATGTCATTGTGGTTCCCCTGTTGAGAAGAGACTTACAGAGTCTCGGTGATCAATGAAATCTTGTTCCAAACACATTGCAAAGTGGGTCCGGTGGCATCCTGGACCCATCCTGTGCTCATTTCCTTTGTCCCAGGTAGTAGTGTGGTTACAGATATACTTGGCAAAATTGACCCTCATATTGACTCCCTGACCCATAGAGTGAAGGCTATTAGATAGAAAGGGGTCAAATAAAAGCTTCTAGAACTTCCCCATCCTGACCTCCGACCCAACACAGCAAATGAAAAGCAGTACCACATCCCTGGGGGAGGGATGAGTAACTCAGTCAAAAACTTGAAAAAACACGGAATGGGTAATTCCTACCATCTTGCCATGTAACTCACCTGTTTGAGCAATACAAAAGCCAGTGAGTCTGGGAGAATGTAGGTTGTTTATTCAGGAGTAGTGCCAATCTAAGTTGAGGTTCTGGATATGGCATCTTTCCTGGCACAGGTGAGCACCTTACCACCCAGTACCATTATCCTGCTATAGATTTATCATAGATGTTTTGCACATTGCTGTCACCAAAGATAATCAAGTACAGTTTGTCTTCTTGGAGCAGAGAGGTTAGCGCCCTAACTGTTTTACGCAAGGGACTGTATCCATTCTGTTTCTGTCATGACACAGTCCAGGCAGAACTTGATCATCTTATTGGTCAGCTATATTGATAAAGTTATATTAGTTGGAGAGGGTGAGCTGGGCAGTAGCCAGGATCCTAGATAAAAAACACGCATGTCAGAAGATGGGAATTAAATGCAGCAAGGGGCTTGATGCTCCTGTGGACATCCAGGGAATTGGTGCATGTTCAGATAACCCCCTTAAAGAAAGAGAAAAGTTGTTTCACGTTGAACTTCGCACCATACTTTGAGGGCATCTTGATTTTGGAGGCAACATCTATCACCTTTGGGTGTGATGCTCTGACCCAGACACTGGGTCAGTTTTGTGTGGTGCTCAGTGAGAAGACTTGAGCAAGTCGAGGCTATGGTATACAATGCCCTGCCACTTGAGCCTTGTAACCCAGCAGACCTAGTGGCTGTGGAAGTGTCTGTGGCAGATGGGGACACTTCAGGGAGCCTCTGGTCAGACCAGGGAAAGCACCACAACCCAGGTCCCTAGAGTGACAGGGTTGGGCTGTGGTCCCTTTGGACAACTGTTCCTTCTTTGAGAAGCAACTCCTGGATTATTCCTGGGTCTTAGTAAAGATTGGATGACTATCTGATTGTGGTAGGTAACTCTGTGTCCCAGATTACCTACCACGGATTGCATGTTGTCAGAGCCACAGAATCACAAAATTGGATGTGTGCAGCAGCCTTCCAATGTAAATGGGAGTGGAATAGGGAATACCAGGTGGAGGAGGTCTGGAAGGCAGCTCAGACTCCCATGATGCCTAGGATAGTGCGTTGCTACCTACCACTCAGCTTATACTTTGGGCCACTTGGGGATTCCCTAGGAACAGTGAACAGAGGAGGAAAGACGCAGGCCGACTTCACATCTGGGCCTGCGTGGTATGCTGACATCGGCAGATTCAGACACTGCTCTTTCAGCCTCAGTTAGAGGTAGCCCTGAAAGTGTGCTTAGGGCAAATTTTCCCAGTGGACAGGAACATCAGGTGGACGTTTGGTCATCCACTTGGCGCGGGAGGAGAAATTATCTGAGGTTTGTATCAATCCTAATTTACAGGCAATGGTTAATGTATGGGTCTGCTTGTCAGGGAAAGAACAAGACTGGAAGATTGGGGACAAAGAAATCCAGGGGAAGAGTTATCTGGGGTGAGTGGACACAGAATTATTTTTGACCCGAGACGAAAGCTCTACAAAGGTCATGCATTGCAGAGGAGTTTCTCAATAATCCGGGGGACGAGATGCTCATGCCTCCTCCCCAGTCACTCCTGCGCTTGCTCAAGGGGGCAGTGTACAATACCACCGTGGCGGCGGGGACTTTGCCCACCCAGGTGACGTGGTCACTATGGCTTGAGTGCCAGCCTATTGATAGTGGACACCAAGGTGAGCTCCTCACATGGTCCATTCCCGAGGGGTCAGCTAGGTACCTGGTGCAGGCTTACATGAGTCTCCTTTCATCACAGAGAGGGCAGCAATCTGTTCCTAATGAACAGATACCTATTCAGGCTATGGATTTACTTTCCCTTTTCACAATCCTTCCCCCAGCATTTGTTGGCTGAAAGGAAATTTTATCAGTTATCACAGTCTTGATTTAGCATGGACCCTGACTGGAGTCACATCTTAGGACAAAGATGTGCCACACTGGGCTCACGCTCTCAGAATGTGCCGATCTTATGTGGTTTATCACTCAGAGCAGCTAGCTTGAAAGAATGGTAGGAGTTCTACTGAAAGTTGAGGTGCTGTATGTAGTACACGCCTAGGTGCTGTATGTAGTACACGCCTTGACCCAGGGACCACTCCACCGTGGTGTCTGCCTTATAGTCAGAAACCAGGGCTCAAAGAACCAAAGGGCAGACATAGACATGGCCTCTCTCACTATTCCTTAGAACTCACCTTCAAAATTTTCTCTATCTCTGTAACCTTAGATTCAGGGTTTTGGAGTCCCGGTATCCAAGGAAGAAATGCTTTTCCAGGTCACATAGTCAGGCAGTCTTGTTAAACTGAAAATTGAGTCCTCCTCTCTCTGGCCCGTTTTTGGCTCCTTTTTTTTTTTTTTTTTTTTAATTTAAATAAATCATTCACTGAATGAACCAAAAAACTTTATTTTTTAAAAACAGAAAATATCATGAAATGCTAGTTATATTGATTAATGTTTGATTGCTAATTCTACCTTGGGTTCCTGAGATAAATCTTACTTGATCATGAAAGCTGTGTATATTTTTTTTCCGATTTTTCATGGAAATTAAACATTGTTTTAAGCTTCTAAAAAAATTATGGAAGCATATTTGAGTTACAATGTATTAATTTCTGCTGTACAGTGTAGTGACTCAGTTATGCACATATATATATATTCTTTCTCATATTCTTTTCCGTTATGGTTTATCATAGGATATTGAACATAGTTCCCTGTGCTATACAGTAGGACTTTGTTGTTTATCCATCCTATATCTATCAATTTACATCTACTAATCCTAAACTCCCAACACTTTCCTCCCCTACCCCTTACCGCCTTGGTGACCACAAGTCAGTTCTTTTTCTTTATTTATTTTCAATTGGAGGGTGATTGTTTTACAATATTGTGTTGGTTTCTGTCATACATCAACATAAATCAACCATAGATATACACATGTCCTTTCCCTCTTGAACCTCCCTCCCAACTCCCACCCCATCCCAACCTTCTAGGTTGTCACAGAATACCAGGTTTGAGCTTCCTGCGTCATATAGCAAATCCCCCCGGCTATCTATTTTACATATGGTACGTGTTTCCATGTTACTCTCTCCAACTGTCCCACCCTCTCCCTCCCCCATTGTGTCCACAAGTCTTTTCTCTACGTCTGCATCTCCATTGCTGCCCTGCAAATGGGTTCATCAGTACCATCTTTCTAGATCCATATATAAGCATCAATATATGATATTTGTTTTTCTCTTTTCTACTTCACTCTGAATAATAGGCTGTAGGTTCATGCACCTCCTTAGGACTGACTCAAATGCCTGCAAGTCATTCTTTATGTCTGTGAGTCTGTTTCTGTTTCATAGATATGTTCATTTGTGTCATTATATATTGCTTTTAAAATTGGGTTTCTTTTAAGATTTTACCTCCATGGGCAAATCACAAAAGCCACTGAGATTAGCATTCTTTCTTCTGTTATATAGAGTTTCACATTAAAATATAAATTCTGCAAAAGTAAAAAGAAAACCAGGTAACATCAAAGTACTAAAGTTCTGTGTAGTATCCATATTCATTGCAGAAATTATTACAGGAATTTTCAAAGCATCAAATAAATAAGCCGACTCAATGGTTACAGCTGTAATTTCCAATGACTATACAGATTTTTGTTCAAAGTCTATGCTTGATTTCTTTGATTTCTGTTTACTGTTATTCACATATATTCCTTATGCCTGTTTATTATCAAATGGGGCTACTTGAAAGGCAAATTGGGCTATGTCTTGATTTCAAGGAGACAGAGAAGAGGTGGCTCTACTGTCTGGGGAGGTGACTCTCAATTAATAATGAGAATGCCAGTTGCTGCTACACAGTGGAGATGAGGAAGACTCTATTTGAAACCCAGGGTATTCACTTGAGCAACCAATCAAGATAAAACCCCCAAAGTACTATAGGAATGAGGTTTGGCTATCTCCTATAGCAAAAATACCATGAACTAGATGGTTTATACCGGAGAAGGCAAATGGCACCCCACTCCAGTACTCTTGCCTGGAAAATCCCCTGGACGGAGGAGCCTGGTAGGCTGCAGGCCATGGGGTGGCTAGGAGTCGGACACAACTGATCCACTTCACTTTCACTTTTCACTTTCATGCATTAGAGAAGGAAATGGCAACCCACTCCAGTGTTCTTGCCTGAAGAATCCCAGGGATGGGGGAAGCTGGTGGGCTGCTGTCTATGGGATCGCACAGAGTCAGACATGACTGAAGCAACTTAGCAGCAGCAGCAGCAGCAGATGGTTTATACAATGAATGCTTATTTTTCACAGTTTAGGGGGCCAGGAAGGCCAAGATCAAGGCCCCAGCATACTTAGAGGCTGGTGAGGGCCCACTTTCTGGTTCATACACAGTGTGTTTTTGCTTTGTCCTCATGTGGTTGAAGGGATGAAAGATCTCTCTGGTGCCATTTTTATGAAGATACTCATCACCTTGTGACCTAATCACCTCCTAAAGGCTCTACTTCCCAAGACGGTCACCCTGGAGCTTAGAATTTCAACGTATGAATTTTAATCAACTGATTAACTGATAAAATGTGGTATAGTCATGCAATGGAATGAAATATTGTTACATGCTACAACATGGATGAACCTTAAAAATGTTATTCCAAGTGAAATAAGGCAGACATAAAAGGCCACATATTGTATGATTGCTTTTATATGAAATGTCCAGAATAGGCAAATTAATAGAGGTGGGTTGTCTACATGAAAAGTAGGTAGTGATTGCCAATGCTTGGAGAAAAGGAGAAATTGGGAGAAACTGCTAGCAGGTATGAGATTTCTTTTTAAGATAACAGAAATGTTCTGGAATTAGATAGTGGTGATGGTTGTACAACACATGAATATACTAAAAACCACTGAATTGCATACTCTGTGTGTGTGCGTGTGTATATGTGTGTGGCTGGGCTGTGCAACATGCAGAATCTTAGTTCCTCAACCAGGGATGATACCCAGGCCCTGCTGCAGTGAAAGTCTTAACCACTGGACCACCAGGAAAGTTCCTCTCTGATGACTATTGCTGAACATCTTTCCATGTGCTTACTGACCACTTGTATATCTTCTTTGGAGAACTGTCTATTCACACCCTTACCAATTTTTTTAAATGGAATTTTTGTTGTTGTTGTATCATTAGAGTTATTTATGTATTTTAGATACTAGACCCTTATCTAAAATATGATCTGCAGATTTTGCTTCCCTTTCTATGAATTTGTTTTCCAATTTCTTGATGGTATTGTTTGCCACCCAGCAAAATTTAAATTTTGATAAAGTTCAATTTATCTATTTTTTCTAAAACTGGTGCTTTTAGTGTCATATCTAAGAAGCTGTGGCCTACCCCAGAGTCACAGAGATTTACAGAAAGGATTCTAAGAGTTTTATAGGTTCAACTGTTTTGTTTTAGGTCTTTTTTCTATTTTGAGTTAGTTTTTTTATATGGTGTGATGGAGAAGTCTAAATTCATTCTTTCCATGTGGATAGTCACTTGTCTCAGGATCATATTTTGAAAAGACTATTCTTTTCCTATTCAGTGGTCTTAGTACTTTTGTTAAAAATTGATTGAATATAAATGTATGAGTTTCTTTATGGGCTTTTGATCTATTAATATTCCATTGATCTATATATGGTCTATATACCTGTCTTTATGCAAGTAGCATAAAATTTTGATAACTATTGCTTGGTAATGAGTTTCAAAATCAAGAGATGTGAGTCCTTCAACTTTAGTCTTCTTTTTCAATGTTTTTTTTTTCCTCTTTGGGATCCTTCGCATTTTCATATGAACTTAAGGATCAGCATGCCCATTTCTGCAAAAAAAAAAGCAGTTGAAATTTTGATAGAGATTGCGTTGAATTTGTTGATCACCCTGTGGATTATTTAAATTATTTAAATTGCTCATTTAGGAGAGCAATGTAGTGGCTGAAGTTTAATGTATTGGAATATGACTGAATAATATTACCTTATGAACGCATGGTAGCTGAGGGGACTTTGTATGTTTCCCTGTGTTGGGGACACAATATTTCTCTTCTAAACAAAAGACACTGCTGAGGAGTAACATGGGTCAGCAGCACTGTATATTTCATTTTCCCCTCCTGATGCACTCTGACTTTCTCCATACTGCTCTGGGCTCCAGGGTGGTGAACTCTGTGAAACGCATCAACCAAGCTTCCTGGCCCTCAAGCTTTTGCTTGGATTGAGGAAATAGGAGGCACCAGCAGGAGACTGGAGAATAGGAAGAAAGCAATTAGGATATTCCTCAGGCTCCCTCCCTGCTGAGGTGAAGGTTGGAAGCAGCTATTTTTTAATCAAAAGCCATACTTCTGTTGGGTAGCCCTGTCCTGTAGCAATAAATCTGAGTTCTTATAACCAGTCCATTGACTTATCTTTTCAGGTATAAAATTACTAGTGGCTTCCCACCATGGCTTCCTCTTCCCTTATTGATTTCTCCTAAGCCTGCCCAGATCTTTATAAAGAGTGCTGTTATTTTTCCCTTAACACCTGTTTGTAGTGTGCCATCTACGTCTTGTCTTCCCTGGCAGTACAAAATGGAAAGACCTACAAGATAAGTCCTTAAGTCAAAGAAGCAAAATATGGAACAATGTAATATTGAATTAGATAATCTTCTATTATTTTGGTAACAGAAACGGTAAGGGAGACTTTATCATCATGGTTTTAAAAATATTGTATTAGTTAGGAATTAGATTGAGCTTCAAGTGATAATACTCAAAAGGAACAGTGGCTTAAAAAAGATAAAATTTGAGGGACTGGTGGTCCAGTGGTTAAGACTCTGCACTTTCAATGCAGGGGGTGCAGTTTCGATCCTTGGTTGGGAAACTAAGATCCCACTTGCCTTGCAGTGTGACCAAAAAAAAAAAAAAAAAAAAAAGATAAAAAACCATCTCTCCCTGTAAATGTCTGGAGGAAAGTATTCCAGAATGGAGATAGGGCTCTGTTACTTGACATACTCACAGGGCTAGTTTCCTTCTAGCTCACCTGCCCTCCATTCTTGGGGCATGGCCTTGTCCTTGGTCCAAGGGAGCATCCCCTTTCAGGCAGTGGGATGGAAGACGAGAAGAAGAAGGGACAATGGGCAAAGAAGATTCCTGGAACCTGCCACGCCTGGTCACACCTAGCTATATTGAACCCTGGGCAGTATAGTTTTTATTCCTGGCACCCATTTGCTCCAATAAAAATTCTATCTGAGAAGAAGAGAATTGATATTGGGAGTAATTAACAGTTTTTTTTGGTCACATATATACATTTAAAATAACTCAGGGAGGATGTTAAGAAGCTAGTAGCAGTGGTTCCCTGGGGAGAGGGTTTGCAGGTGACCACCTGCAAAGGGCAATGAAGGGTAACAGCGGCAGAGAGAGATGTACACATGCTGTTACATAGTTTGATTTGTGAACCATGTATACATATTCCCTATAACAAACTTTATAGATTGATTTAAAAGTTCCTCCCTAAAGATAAGCAAAGAGAGAGGACTTCTCTGGTGGTCCAGTGGTTAAGAATCTACCTGTCCATGTGGAGGACATGGGTTTGATCCCTGATCTGGGAAGATTCCACATGGTGGAGAAGACTAAGCACATGGGCCACAACTGCTGAGCCTGCCCTCTAGAACCTGTGAGCCACAACTGCTGAGCCCATGTGCCGCAACTACTGAAGCCCGAGCGCTTTGGAGACTGTGCTCCACAAGCCGAGAAGGCACTACAGTGAGAAGCCCCTGCATTGCAGCTAGAGAGGAGCTCCCACTTGCTGAAACTAGAGAAAGCCCATGTTCAGCAACAAAGACCCAGCACAGCCAAAAGTAAATAAATACATGAAATTTTAAAAAGAGAAAAAAAGAAAAATGTTTCATTCAGTCTCAACTTCGGACAGGACAAAGGAGCCAGAGAGTCCAGTGATTAGAAAGATCTCATTGAAAGAGGAGGGTGTGATCAAGCTGTATTAGTTTTCTCTTGCTGTGTAATAAATGTCATGAATTTAGCAGCTCAAAATAGCGGAAATGTATTATCTTGCCATTTCTGTATGTCAGCAGTCTGAAAATTTTTGACTGTTGAGGGTCTCATGAAGTTGAAATCAAGATGGTTGATGACTGGGGAGTTCTCTGGTGACTACCAGAGTGGTAAGCATCCACCATCCAATGCAGGGGACGTGGGTTCAATCCCTCGTCAGAGAACTTAGGCTCCATGTGCCTCAAGGCAGCTAAGCCCTGTGCTCTAGGGCTGCCATGCCACAGCTAGACAGAAGCTCATGTGCCGCAGCTAAGACTCAATGCAGTCAAATAAATAAATATTAAAGAAAGAAAAAGGAAAAGTTTTGGAGATTTGTTGCATAGCAACATGTATATACTTAATATTACTGGACTGTTCAGTTTAAAATTGTTAAGATGGTAATTTTATGTAATATAATTTTAAAAAGTCTACTGTGCCATGTAATATAACCTTATCCCAGGAGTAATATCTCATCATATTCACAGATTCTACCATACTCCAAGGAGAGGGGATTACACACTGTTCAGGGGTCATCTTAGAATTCTGCCTCCCATACAGTAGGAATAACACAAGTCACTTTCCCGGATACCTCTCCTATCTGGATTTTCACTTCCCAGCTATGGAAGGAATTTTTGAGGATTTTTTTAAAGAGAGACAGGATTTCCTTCTTTTATAATATTGGATGATGCCTGAGTACCACTGCTCTTGGTAGAAATTTATTTTCCAGGGTACAATCACCACTCATTTGTGGTATGTCCTTTGTGTTAAGACTGACCTGCTTGTGGCTACTCTGGGTTTGTCCACTTTGGATAACCATCAAAACTTATCTGGAGAAATCTTATTTTTAGTGGAGAAATATATTCTTAAGAGTTAATGGTTTGAACATACATAGGAAATAGGGAACAGTAAGGACTTAGAAGCATTGTTTCTAGCACTTTCAACCTTGTCCCAGATCTCAAGGATTGAACAATACCCATGGAAAAATCTGAGTTTGAATAATATAAAGGCTCAGTAAATACTTCTAAAGGTTAGAAGACTGAGAGAATTGTGAATACAGCATTGTATGCAGCAAAGATAAACAAACACAGCTATAATGGCTGGCTTACCAAAGGAGTTTAATGTAGTCAGTCTATAAAGCATAATTTAACTACAAGAGAGGTGGACAATAAACCAAGCAGTTGACGCTTAATTCATAGCACTAGTATCCCAAAAGCAAAGCAAAAAGTTTCGTGTATCTATATATAGCTTCTTGACCTTTTGGCTAAGATCAAAAGGGGGGGGCCTCCCCTTTTGATGGGGGCTTCCCTGGTGGCTCAGTGGTAAAGAATCTACCTGCCACTGCAGGAGATGCAAGGAATGAAGGTTTGATCTCTGGGTCTGAAAGATCCCCCGGATAGGGAAATGGTAACCATTCCAGTATTCCATGGACAGAGGAGCCTGGTAGGCTACAGTCCATGAGGTTGCAAAGAGTCAGATATGATTGTATATAATATATATATGCAGAAATATATGTATAATTTTTAAAATATGTGATATAAAAATATGTAGCTTGCATGAAGAGAGAAGACCCCTGTAAACTTTCTTCCTCTTAAATTAGAATGTGAACTTTAAAGAGCACACCAGCTGCCCACAGTTTTTCCCATCTCAGCTTCTCTTTCCCAGTGTCCTCATTTTTAGAAGTCAAGCGACTGACATTGTTCTTGTGGGAAGGGGGATTAGTGTAGTCAGTTTAATGATTTGGATCATTAACCTGTTAGATGACCCCGAATTTTACTCAGCTTAATGTTCCCAAAATATCACAAGGAGTCTGAAGGGCCATTTTTCTCAGCAAATGAAAGCCTGAAGAGGCTGCATCTTGGCTGTTTGCCTCCCCAGAATGCCAGAAAATACCTTAGTTAGAAAATAGAAGTAATACCTCTTCCCCAGACAAGATGCTTTTAATTTTTCAGGAACACTCGGTGATGTGTTGCCGAAAGTGTAACCCAGTTTCAAAGCTATTCTTGCCAGAGAACCCCTTTGATGTTTCTAAGTGGTTTGTGGATTGGTACGTTGTGTTGTCAATGATAGCTTGTCCCATTTCAGACCAGTTTTTCACCCTGAGAAATGAAGATATGCTAATGAAGTGTCTTAGTTGATCATAATTATGCTGGGGAGGGGCCTGCTGATGCGAGCTCCTGACGGAAGGTCTGTCTACATAATAAGGAGTCTGACCGTATAGTCTGTGGACAGGCACATTATAGGATAAATTCTCTTCCACTCTGAATCCATCTTGGATAATATTATTTCTCCTTTGGCTTTACCTGAAGGCTCTTTGAGCAGTCTCTATACTCTAGGGATATTGTCTAAATTGATAGGTACTTTAAACCATTTTATCCGTGCCTTGTCTGAGGCCATGCATCTTCTATAAGAAAGTAATGAGGCATTCAGATCAGCTTAGAAAATTCTCTAATAACAATTCTCTCCCAAGTACCACTTACTATTTGATTTTTTTCTAATTTTTGTCCTATTGATTTTGTATTTGGGTTTTCCCCCTCTCTGCCAGGTCTTTTCTGGTTTTCGGCTGATAAGTCCATCAGATTTTGGGATTTGGCTTTGCCCTGATTTAGAGTTGGGATGTGAACTTGCAGCCTAGAGTCCAGAGCCTGCAGGTATGGGCTGTTCTGGGACAGAGTCCTGAGACTTGGGGGCTTTCTTGGGGGTGAAATGCTTTCTCGAGGCAATATTCACTTCTGTCCCCAGTCCTATCTGTTTTGGAAGGCAGTTCTTTGTGGTATTTCCCATACTTCTTGGACCATCTGTTCAAGGATGTTTCAAGAGCAAATGACCTTGGAAGCTAGAGATAAGAAAGCTTAGAAATGTCTCCCTCCCCAGATGCATTCCAGGTTAGTAAAAAGTCTTCCTCTCCTTGGAGAGATTTGCTTACATTCCAGAGGAAAAATAAAACCTCTTTCTTCCCCTGGAGGGTACAATGGGCAGGTCAGCCGTAGCCTTATATAAATCAGTTTTTCCTGCTGGAGATTTTTGTTTTTGTAAAGATAGTAAAGAATACCATCGAGTTATTAAAAAAGAAATAAAATAGGTAAAAAAAAAAAAATTAGTTTTTCCTAATTTGGGGATTTCTCTCTTGTGATGGACTCCAGTGACTGCCTATGTGACATCTGGTCCCCACTGTATCACCTTGTGGAGACTGGGGCTTTGGGAACTGATGCAAGATATTGCTTTGGATGTTCATTTTCTTATGTTCTTTCTTATTAATAAAGAGTTTTGTCTGTGTCCAAAGGGTGTATGTTCCTCTGTCTTTCTATGTATATAAAACCGTACGTAGCAGCCTTACTTCTGCTGCTGCTGTCAGCCGTGTCTGACTCTGTGCGACCCCATAGACGTCAGCCCATCAGGCTCCCCCGTCCCTGGGATTCTCCAGGCAAGAATGCTGGAGTGGGTTGCCATTTCTTTCTCCAATGCATGAAAGTGAAAGGTGAAAGTGAAGTCGCTCAGTCGTGTTCAACTCTTAGTGACCCCATGGACTGCAGCCTACCAGGCTCCTCTGTCCACAGGATTTTCCAGGCAAGAGTACTGGAGTGGGGTGCCACTGCCTTCTCTGAGCAGCCTTACTAGTAAGCTTGCAAATATGGTAAAGTCTTTAACCCTCCAGTTTCTGACTGAGTAGTCTCCCTTAGTATTCCAAATTCTAAAATAGAAGAATGCAGTGAATGGGATCACAAATTCTGGAAGAAAATAAAATTCAAGCCCCATTCCAGTTTCTTATGATATGTATGTTGACATGTTATCTGTAATCTAACCACACGTACTCTGGAACATTCTCGTGATTCTACTTTAGGAGATCCAAGATGTTTGTGCTTCTCATTTTCTGAGAAAATGAGAAAGAGCTTTCATGAGTAGTAACATCCCAGAAATGAATATGGG
This sequence comes from Cephalophus harveyi, assembly GCA_006410635.1. Lineage (NCBI taxonomy): Eukaryota > Metazoa > Chordata > Mammalia > Artiodactyla > Bovidae > Cephalophus > Cephalophus harveyi. The sequence continues at coordinate 61,173 of SJYT01045122.1, forward strand.
GAAGAAGACAATAAGAAAACATTTATACTTAAAATATGAAGGAAAGCAGTTTACTTTGTCATAGAAATAGATTAAACACAACACTGCATTTTTGGACTATTGCTCAGAGGATTTTATGAAACTGATCTCAATAAATCAGTCAGTGACAAACAAAGCAAGACAGAATCACAATAAGCTAATGGGAAGATATGTACAATTAATACAAATAGGAAGTATTTTGGTTTCTCTGGAATAAAAGAATACTGAAGTCTCGGGAGATGGTGAGATATTTTCTCTTTATAGAAATGTCTTGAACACCACCATGTGAAGTATGAGAGTTGAATTAGGAGTAATAGAAATGAGCCTTCTGGGTTCATAAAAATTCACTTGTCTTTTATCATTTATCTCCTTTTCAAAATAAGTTAGAGGTTCCACTTTGTCTTGAAGCTTTGCACTTAAGCCCAAAGTGAGCATCATGGTATTAAATAGTAATTGATGAAATATAATTTTTTAAATTTATTTTTTATTAGACTGTTAATTTTGTATTGGAGATTAACAATATTTTGATAGTTTCAGGTAGACAGCAAAGGGACTCAGCCATACATATGCATGTATCAATTCTCCCCCACACTCCCTCTCATCCAGGCTTCCACATAGCCTTGAGCAGAGTTCCCTGTGCTACACAACACGTCCTTGTTGCTTATCCATTTTAAATATAACAATGTGTACCTGTTCATCCCAAAGTCCCTATCCCTTCTCCCTAGAATTCCCCTTGGCAACAGTAAGTTCATTCTCTAAGTCTGTGAGTCTGATTTGTAAATAAGTTCGTTTGCATCATGTCTTTATTCTGCAGGTAAGGGATGAATGACTATAATTTTTAATGAAATTGCCTGCGTGTATTTGTTGTCACATCCGAGGAGAACAAAAGTATGTTTAGTAGATAGTAGGATAGTAGCTCAGAGTTAAAAGAAAAGAATGTCTAAAATCAATACGTTCCACCATTGTGTTAGGATATTTTTGGTGTGGTCACAAGAAGTGAGCCTTTTGCAGGCAAAACAAAGACTGCACATAGAACTTAGAGGTGACCATAACTTTAAAAACCACACAGAGCAAACAAGAGTCAGCGGCTTTGCAAGAGTTCCATATCTTGCATGGCCAAGACTAGAAGGGCCTAGAAGGGCGTGTGCCCCCTACACTGTGCAGCACTCCTACACTTGATGTGTCTTCACTACCCATTGGGTGGAACTCTCAGGTGGGCCAGGTAGGACATTACCTGTGAAGAGCTTGAAGAAGAGTTTCAGAACTAATGTTTCTTGGGCTCTTTTCTGTACTTAACATTAGGATGGGATGATGGCTAGGGGCGTGGGCTTTGGTGTCAGTCATACCTGCACTTGAATCGTTGCTGAGTCCAAGCTGGTACTGCTCCCCACTGTCCAATAAATTGAGAGACAAGTTGCTGGAACAAAGAATAGCAACTTTATCTGGAAAGCCGGCAGATGAAGTTGGTGGACTAGTGTCCCAAAGAAACATCTTACCCAAGTTAGAATTCAGGCTTCTTTTATATTCAAAGGGGAGAGGGTGTGGTTCATTTTTGCAAACTTCTTGATGTCAGAATTCTTTGTTCTTGCAGCTGTTCATGCAGGTCAGGTCCTGATGCTCTTCTAAACCTCCAACAAGGCAAATGTTCTCTGTTTTTCAACTTTTTATCTCTGAATGAATGGAAAAGTCATATTTTTTGAAGGCCAGAGCTTTAAGAATGGGCTGTCCTGTGTATGTCAGGCTATAGGCAACATTCTTAACTTGTAGCAGAAACAATAGAATACAAAAGTTAAAGTAAAATAAACAGATTCAATATGGAGTCAAATCTGTTCATTCCTAAATTTGGCCTTGGAATGCGGAATGAAGCAGGGCAAAGGCTAATGGAGTTTTGCCAAGAGAATGCACTGGTCATAGCAAACACCCTCTTCCAACAACACTCTTTGTCATAGAAATAGATTAAACACAACACTGCATTTTTGGACTATTGCTCAGAGGATTTTATGAAACTGATCTCAATCAATCGGTCAGTGAAAAACAAAGCAAGACAGAAACAAACAATAAGCTAATGGGAAGGTATGTCCAATTAATACAAATAGGAAGTATTTTGGTTTCTCTGGAATAAAAGAATACTGAAGTCTTGGGAGATGGTGAGATAGTTTTTCTTTACAGAAATGTCTTGAACACCACCAGGTGAAGTATGAGAGTTGAATTAGGAGTAATAGAAATGAGCCTTCTGGGTTCTTAAAAATTCACATGTCTTTTATCATTTATCTCCTTTGCAAAATAAGTTAGAGGTTCCACTTTGTCTTGAGGCTTTGCTCTTAAGCCCAAAGTGAGCATCATGGTATTAAATAGTAATTGATGAAATATAATTTTTTAAATTTATTTTTTATTAGACTATTAATTTTGTATTGAAGATTAACAATATTTTGATAGTTTCAGGTAGACAGCAAAGGGACTCAGCCATACATATTCATGTATCAATTCTCCCCCACACTCCCTCTCATCCAGGCTTCCACATAGCCTTGAGCAGAGTTCCCTGTGCTACACAACNATATAATTTTTTAAATTTATTTTTTATTAGACTATTAATTTTGTATTGAAGATTAACAATATTTTGATAGTTTCAGGTAGACAGCAAAGGGACTCAGCCATACATATTCATGTATCAATTCTCCCCCACACTCCCTCTCATCCAGGCTTCCACATAGCCTTGAGCAGAGTTCCCTGTGCTACACAACAGGTCCTTGTTGCTTATCCACTTTAAATATAACAATGTGTACCTGTTCATCCCAAAGTCCCTATCCCTTCCCCCTAGAATTCCCCTTGGGAACAGTAAGTTCATTCTCTAAGTCTGTGAGTCTGATTTGTAAATAAGTTCGTTTGCATCATGTCTTTATTCTGCAGGTAAGGGATGGATGACTATAATTTTTAATGAAATTGCCTGCGTGTATTTGTTGTAACATCCGAGGAGAACAAAAGTATGTTTAGTAGATAGTAGGATAGTAGCTCAGAGTTAAAAGAAAAGAATGTCTAAAATCAATACGTTCCACCATTGTGTTAGGATATTTTTGGTGTGGTCACAAGAAGTAAGCCTTTTGCAGGCAAAACAAAGACTGCACATAGAACTTAGAGGTGACCATGACTTTAAAAACCACACAGAGCAGACAAGAGTCAGCGGCTTTGCAAGAGTTCCACATCTTGCATGGCCAAGACTAGAAGGGCCTAGAAGGGCATGTGCCCCCTACACTGTGCAGCACTCCTACACTTGATCTGTCTTCACTACCCATTGNCTGCACATAGAACTTAGAGGTGACCATGACTTTAAAAACCACACAGAGCAGACAAGAGTCAGCGGCTTTGCAAGAGTTCCACATCTTGCATGGCCAAGACTAGAAGGGCCTAGAAGGGCATGTGCCCCCTACACTGTGCAGCACTCCTACACTTGATCTGTCTTCACTACCCATTGGGTGGAACTCTCAGGTGGGCCAGGTAGGACATTACCTGTGAAGAGCTTGAAGAAGAGTTTCAGAACTAATGTTTCTTGGGCTCTTTTCTGTACTTAACATTAGGATGAAATGATGGCTAGGAGTGTGGGCTTTGGTGTCAGTCATACCTGGACTTGAATTGTTGCTGAGTCCAAGCTGGTGCTACTCCCCACAGTCCAATAAATTGAGAGACAAGTTGTTGGGGCAAAGAGTAGCAACTTTATCTGGAAAGCCAGCAGCTGAAGTTGGTGGACTAGTGTCCCAAAGAAACATCTTACCCAAGTTAGAATTCAGGCTTCTTTTATATTAAAAGGGGAGAGGGTGTTGTTCGTTTTTGCAAACTTCTTGATGTCAGAATTCTTTGTTCTTGCAGCTGTTCATGCAGGCCAGGTCCTGATGCTCTTCTAAACCTCCAACAAGGCAAATGTTCTCTGTTTTTCAACTTTTTATCTTTGTATGAATGGAAAAGTCATATTTTTTAAAGGCCAGAGCTTTAAGAATGGGCTGTCCTGTGTATGTCAGGCTATAGGCAACATTCTTAACTTGTAGCAGAAACAACAGAATACAAAAGTTAAAGTAAAATAAACAGATTCAATATGGAGTCAGATTTGTTCATTCCTAAATTTGGCCTTGGAATGCGGAATGAAGCAGGGCAAAGGCTAATGGAGTTTTGCCAAGAGAACGCACTGGTCATAGCAAACAACCTCTTCCAACAACACAAGAGAAGACTCTACACATGGACATCACCAGATGGTCAACACCAAAATCAGATTGATTATATTCTTTGCAGCCAAAGATGGAGAAGCTCTATACAATCAGCAAAAACAAGACTGGGGGCTGACTGTGGCTCAGATCGTGAACTCCTTATTGCCAGGTTCAGACTTAAATTGAAGAAAGTAGGGAAAACCACTAGACCATTCAGGTATGACCTAAATCAAATTCCTTATGATTATGCAGTAGAAGTGAGAAATAGATTTAAGGGACTAGATCTGATAGACAGAGTGCCTGATGAACTATGGATGGAGGTTTGTGACATTGAACAGGGGACAAGGATCAAGACCATCCCCATGGAAAAGAAATGCAAAGAAGCAAAATGGCTGTCTGGGGAGGCCTTACAAATAGCTGTGAAAAGAAGAGAAGCAAAAGCAAAGGAGAAAAGGAAAGATATAAGCATCTGAATGCAGAGTTCCAAAGAATAGCAAGGAGAGATAAGAAAGCCTTCCTCAGCAATCAATGCAAAGAAATAGAGGAAAACAACAGAATGGGAAAGACTAGAGATCTCTCAAGAAAACTGGAGATTCCAAGGGAACATTTCATGCAGAGATGGGCTCGATAAAGGACAGAAATGGTATGGACCTAACAGAAGCAGAAGATATTAAGAAGAGGTGGCAAGAATACACGGAAGAACTGTACAAAAAAGATCTTCACGACCCAGATAATCATGATAGTGTGATCACTCACCTAGAGCCAGACATCCTGGAATGTGAAGTTGAGTGGACCTTAGAAAGCATCACTATAAACAAAGCTAGTGAAGGTGATGGAATTCCAGTGGAGCTATTTCAAGTCCTGAAAGATGATGCTGTGAAAGTGCTGCACTCAATATGCCAGCAAATTTGGAAAACTCAGCAGTGGCCACAGGACTGGAAAAGGTCAATTTTCATTCCAATTTCAAAGAAAGACAATGCCAAAGAATGCTCAAACTACTGCACAATTGCACTCATCTCATACACTAGTAATAAAGTAATACTCAAACTTCTCCAAGCCAGACTTCAGCAATACATGAACCGTGAACTTCCAGATGTTCAAGCTGGTTTTAGAAAAGGCAGAGGAACCAGAGATCAAATTGCCAACATCTGCTGAATCATGGAAAAAGCAAGAAAGTTCCAGAAAAACATCTATTTCTGCTTTATTGACTATGCCAAAGCCTTTGACTGTGTGGATCACAATAAACTGTGGAAAATTCTAAGAGATGGGAATACCAGACCACCTGACCTGCCTCTTGAGAAACCTATATTTCTCAAGAAACCTATATTTTTCAACCTATATTTCTGCAGGTCAGAAAGCAACAGTTAGAACTGGACATGGAACAACAGACTGGTTCCAAATAGGAAAAGGAGTAGGTCAAGGCTGTATATTGTCACCATGCTTATTTAATTTCTATGCAGAGTACATCATGAGAAA
>SJYT01045122.1:67176-90858 GCA_006410635.1 Cephalophus harveyi
GACTGCAAGGAGATCCAACCAGTCCATCCTAAAGGAGATCAGTCCTGGGTGTTCTTTGGAAGGAATGATGCTAACGCTGAAACTCCAGTACTTTGGCCACCTCATGCGAAGAGCTGACTCATTCGAAAAGACTCTGATGCTGGGAGGGATTAGGGGCAGGAGGAGAAGGGGACGACAGAGGATGAGATGGCTGGATGGCATCACCAATTCGATGGACATGAGTTTGGGTGAACTCTGGGAGTTGGTGATGGACAGGGAGGCCTGGCGTGCTGTGATTCATGGGGTTGCAAAGAGTCGGACATGACTGAGCGACTGAACTGAACTGATTACAAATCTTGGTTCTGCTTGTGACCTCAGGTAAGTTATTTAATTCTCTGAACTCAGTGTTCTTGTCTGTGTGCTTAGTTGCTCAGTTATGTCCAACTCTCCTTGGCCCCGTGGACTGTGTAGTCTGTCATGCTCCTCTGTCCATGGAATTTTCCAAGCAAGAATACTGAAGAGGGTTGCCATTTCCTGCTCCAAGGGGTCTTCCCAACCCAGGAATCAAACCCACATCTCTTCATTGGCAGGCAGATTCTTTACCACTAGTATCACCTGGGAATCTTTCTTGTAAAGGGCATAAAATAAAAATATTATTTATAAAGAGCAAATGAGATGTATGTGTGTAGTGCTTAACACAGTGCTTGGCAAGTAATAGGCATGGAGTAAGTGATTAACCTCACAATGATCAGAATCAGATACATAGCACTGAACTAGGAACATTCTTCATATTTAAATTTTGAGGTACACCTCCATGTTATGTTCTCTTTTCTTAATTGTTCTGTGATTCTATCATGTCCCACTTTGTACTTTTCCATACCCCAGAGACCTACTTCCTGCTCAATCTTATCTTCTTGACTTTACACTGATTTTCTCCTTACTCTGAACAGCTACCCAGGAATCAAACCCACATCTCTTCATTGGCAGGCAGATTCTTTACCACTAGTATCACCTGGGAATCTTTCTTGTAAAGGGCATAAAATAAAAATATTATTTATAAAGAGCAAATGAGATGTATGTGTGTAGTGCTTAACACAGTGCTTGGCAAGTAATAGACATGGAGTAAGTGATTAACCTCACAATGATCAGAATCAGATACATGAACTAGGGACATTCTTCATATTTAAATTTTGAGGTACACGTCCATGTTATGTTCTCTTTTCTTAATTGTTCTGTGATTCTATCATGTCCCACTTTGTACTTTCCCATACCACAGAGACCTACTTTCTGCTCAATCTTATCTTCTTGACTTTACACCTGATTTTCTCCTTACTCTGAACAGTAAAAGTGAAAGTGTCAATCCCTCAGTTGTGTTCAACTCTTTGAGACCCCGTGGACTGCTGTAGTCTGCCAGGCTTGTCTGTCCATGGGGCTCTCCAGGCAAGAATACTAGAGTAAGTTGCCATGCCCTTCTTCAGGGGATCTTCCTGACCCAGGGATCACACCCATGTCTCTTACCTCTCGCGCATTGCAGGCAGATTCTTTACTGTCTGAGCCGCCAGGGAAGCCCATGAAGAGCAAAAGTGAAGTCAACTCTTCTTTTGTTCCGTCTCAAGTCCTCCTCCTGCCCCATGAAGACTCCTCAGATTTCTTTAGTTCTCAAGGATGCGTAGTGAAAGTGTCAATCCCTCAGTTGTGTTCAACTCTTTGAGACCCCGTGGACTGCTGTAGTCTGCCAGGCTTGTCTGTCCGTGGGGCTCTCCAGGCAAGAATACTGGAGTAAGTTGCCATGCCCTTCTTCAGGGGATCTTCCTGACCCAGGGATCACACCCATGTCTCTTACCTCTCGCACATTGCGGGCAGATTCTTTACTGTCTGAGCCGCCAGGGAAGCCCATGAAGAGCAAAAGTGAAGTCAACTCTTCTTTCGTTCCATCTCAAGTCCTCCTCCTGCCCCATGAAGACTCCTCAGATTTCTTTAGTTCTCAAGGATGCCTTCCTTTTTTGTAATAGTGAGCTATCTCTTGCATCCAGAAGCCATTTAATTGATTGCTCTGTACCTTCATATATGCTATTCAGTCTCCCCAAATATGCTATATACTTCTGTAAGATTCCACTCATTTTTTGACTGTCATAGCAGAGTGCTGAAACTATCAGAGGAACTTGCTGAATAATTAATAGGGAAGTTGATATACTGTGCCCACCAATGACACAAGCCTAGTTCAAGAGCAATTCAGGATTTTAGAGATCTGTTATTTCCAAATCAAATCAGTACGTGTGATTTGTCAAGTACAGGTTGACCTAAGGGAAAGTGGAGCTGAAGGTTTGAAATTTCGACTGTTCCTGAAAATTCAGGAGGTTTCTTCATGATTCAGGTAGAGAATAAACATCAATGTAGGAAATTACTTTTCTCAGTGAATCTTTTTGGCATGCAAACTTCATTGTTTCCCTTCTCTGGTTGTTTCTTCTTTTTTTCCCCTCCTTTTCCTCTTCCTCCTCCATCCTCTTCCTTCTCCTACTGTAGAAGAACTGGGACTATAAGACTGACTGGGAAAAATGAATAGACAAGGAGAATCTTAAGGTAACTTTAAATTAAAAATTTTTATTTTAGTATAGTTAATTTACAGTGTTGTGTTAGTTTCAAGTGTACAGTAAAATTACTTTAACTTAAACTTTAAATTTTATAAGAATGATTCATGTGGTAAGCGTGACTCCTATATACTCCTATAAAGCATATATAAATATGCTTTCTACAATAGAAGTGTTCTCCAAAAAAATTGAGTATAAGTTGATTTCTGGAAAGGCTTATCTTATTTTGAATCCATAGAAGATCTTTATAGATATTCTACAGTGATTACTTTTGTCAAGACATGGGTATTTAGTTGTGTATTGCTGTATAAAAAATTATCCCAACATTTGACAGCTTAAAACAACAACGTTTATTATCCCTCAGTCTCCGGGTCAGGAATCTGGTGCTGCTTATTTGGTTCCTGTGATTTACGCTTTCTATTATCAAGGAGTCAGCAGAGCTGCAGCCATCTCCAGGTCAATTATAAATGGATTCGTTTCCAAGTTCACGCATTTGGGTGTTGGCCAGAGGCTTCCTATAGCTCCTTACTTGCCGGTCACTCCATAGGCCGGCTCACGACATGGACACTTGCTTCACCAGAGCAAGCAGGTGAGAGAGCCAGAGAGAGAAAGAAAACCAGCAAGGAAGAGTCACAGTTGTTTATAACTTAATCTGAGAAGTGATACCCCATCACCTTTATTGCATCCTTTTTATTAGATGTGACACCCTAGATCCAGCTCACACTTCCATTTAGGGTGTATATGCAAAGACATGGTGACCACGGAGTGTGGATCCTAGGCAGCTGTCCCAGAAGACAGGGGACAAAGGCAAACAATTGCTTTTGTTAATCTGGACTTCTGCATTTCAAATTTATGTGAGACATCTCAGTGCAAAGTGGAGCTGAGAACTTCCTAATTCATGTTTCATCTGTTTGCATCCCTTAAGAAAATCCTTGTAGAGACAGTTTAGTCATTTAGAGTTAATGCTCTCTTTCTCCAGGCTCATTCACAAAATTATAGGTTAAATCAGAAAGAAGCAAAAACCAAAAAGGGGAGAAGCTGGAACTAAAATTTTTTTTTACTATAAAAAATTTTCAAGATACAGAAAAGTTGAGAAAGAGTGTAATAAACTGCCAAGTACTCATTACTCAGAAGAAACAGCTCTGGCATTTAATGAGTACTGGTACAAGTCATTGTACAAAATGTTTCCAGAACATCATTTTCATTTCACTCAACAAGCTAGTAAAATAAATGTCATTTTTCTTAAGGATAAGATAAATATTTGTATGGAGAACACTGATACTCAAGGTGGGGTAAAAAAAAAAAATTGTTCAACGTTATATAACTGGCAGAGCTAGAATTTATCGTATTTTATTTATTAACTTTCTCCAATTTTCTTTCTATTTTGGTACCACTCCTTTTCCTCTTCCTCCTTGCTTTTTATTGTTTATTATTTATTTGTTTTTGGCCATGCTGGGTTTTTGTTGCGGCTCGCAGGTTTTCTCTAGTTGGTGAGTGAGGGTGATTCTTCATTTCAGCGCATGGACTCCTCACTGTGGTTGACTTCTCTTGCTGCGAGCACAGGCTCTAGGTGCGTGGGCGTCAGTAGTTGCAGCGCAGGGGCTTATTTGCTCTGCAGCATGTGGAATCTTCCTGGACCAGGAATTGAACCCATGTACCCTGCATTGGCAGGCAGATTCTTGTCCACTCTACCACCAGGAAGCCCTCAAATTCTTTATCATGGATTAAATAATTTGATTCTCTGAATAAGAGTACATTCACACTTATAACATCACTTGGTTACAAAATATTAAAATGGAGTGCAACATTTGAGATGGTAAAGGATCCACTTGCAATGTGGGAGATCTGGGTTCGATCCCTGGGTTCGATCCCTGGGTTCGATCCCTGGGTTGAGAATATCCCCTGGAGGAGGGCCTGGCAACCGACTCCACTCATCTTGCCTGGAGAATCCCCATGGACAGAGGAGCCTGGGAGGCTGTAGTCCATGGGGTCACAAAGAGTCGGACATAACTGAGCAACGAAGCACAGCACACATTTCACAGCAACTGGTTTTAATCAGTTAAAGCTGGGTAAATGACCCAGAACTCTGTGTGAATGTGCAGCAGACTCTCATTGAATCTAACTGAAGATCCTTTCTTTTCTTTTTTGTCAATTTTTGGTTGTGCTGGATCTTTCTCGAGGCGTGGGGTTCTCTAGTTGCGGTGCATGGGTTTAGTTGTGGTGCATGGGTTTAGTTGCGGTGCATGGGTTTAGTTGCCCCCTGGCATGTGAGACCTTAATTCCCTCACCAGGGATTGAACCAGTGCCCCTTCATTGGAAGGTGGATTCTTAACCACTGGACCATCAGGGAAGTCTCCGAAGATTCTTTCTTGACTGATGAGAACTGGAAGTTGCACAGACCTATGAACACATTCTTTTCTACCCAGCGTGTGAGCTTTTACTCTTAAATAGTATAAGCACCAAGAGCCACACCTGCCCCTTTATTTATTTTTATACCCACTCCCCTCCCTGCCTCAGTGAACATCTTCACTGGTGCATGTTCCCTTGCCCAGCAAATGAATAAACTTAGAGCTCGCTTAATGGATCATTGTAGTGGTTTTTGGCTTTCTCTTAAAAGCAGCAACAAACCGATAAGGTGGTTCTAAAATTTTTCCTATTTCACTCTTGAGGAAAGGCCCAGAGAGACTAAATGATTTATCCACGATAAGTGTTAGAGCTGGGCCTTGAACCTTGGTAGTCCAACTCCATGCTCTTAAAAAGAATTCTCTGTTGAAATGGTAGGAGAGGAGATGATGAACAGGTATATTCAGTGGGTGACAAATTTCAAGGTGGGAAGGGGAGATGACCTCTAGTTTCCTATTGAAGCAGAAGGTAATGATGGATATACAGAATCCAACCCTTCCAGCTGCTTGATTCTCTCCAGCAATATTCACATGCCTCCGTGTGGACAAAGGAAAGGTCCACCCACCTTGGAGAGGAAGCTCTGGGAAGCCTGTGACTGGTTTGAAGAAACAGAGAGTTGGACAGAGAAGGAGCCTCTAGAGGAGAAGCAAAGAAGAGGGTAACTGGGCGCTGACGGCCAAGGACCCACCTCACAGTGTTCTCTGGAGCTGCCCCTGCTCTTAGAATGGACGGGGGCCTGACTGTTCTGGGTGTGGGGCAGGGAGAGAAGTCTGCCCTTACTTAGCTCCAGTTGACAGGGGCTGGCAGGTCATTATCCCGATTTTCTCCCAGGAGTCAGTTTCCTGCCTGCCAGATGACAGTGGTACTTGACTGCCTCAAATCACAGCCACCCTCTAACTTGCACTTGGGTGGCTCTGCTTATCGGTCTATTCACTGCTGAGCGTTGTCAACCCCCACATCTTGGCTGGATATCCATGTCTGCTCACGGGAACTGCTAATGCTGTGAGCTGTGAGAGCAGCAGGTGGGGAACAATCTCACGAAAGATATGAGAAGACAGGTGAACTGGATAGAAGCTTCAAAAAAAAGAGAAGGTGCAGGATTTCCCTAGCAGCCCAGTGGTTGGGAAGCTGCACTTCCACGGCAGGGTGCGGGAGTTCAATCCCTGGTTGGGGAAAAGAAGATCCCACATGCTGTGGGGTGTGCCCAAAAAATAATTTAAAAAATTAAAAAAAAGGCGATGCATTGAGAACGTAGCAGAAGCATCAATCTTTCAATAAACATTCAACAAAAGCTGATTGCAGAGTAGATGCTGGGTTAGAAGACTGAATGGTTCCTAAATCATTCCTGTAAATGGAGGCAGTGTGGTTTCCTCTTTCAGTTCATCTTCGAAACTACTGATTACCAGTACTGGTGTGAAGTGCTTATTAAATGGTTGTTGAGTGAATTAATAAAAGGAGGGAATATCTTAGTGTCTTTGCTTTTGCTAGTCTTTTTACATGGAATACTTTCTCTTCTCTAGTGTAACTATGTAAATGCTATTCTTGTTTGAAGGTTTCCTCTCCTCCATGAAGCCTTCTCTGATTAATTCATGCTCACAATCACCTCTTCCATCCTAATGTCTGTAGTACAAATGCTGTCTATATTCAGCTCCCATGTCTCTCTCTTTCCTTCTGGCTCTTTCTCATACTGTATAGGTACACACATAAACTTTTCAACAAGTGTGTACATTTCCTAAAGGCAGAGACTACCTCTTTTACTTTTTTCCTAAGTGGTGCTAGTGGCGAAGAATCTGTCTGCCAATGCAGGAGACATAAGAGATGAGGGTTTGATCCTTGAGTCAGGAAGATCCCCTGGAGGAGGAAATGACACTCCACTCCAGTATTCTTGCCTGGAGAATCCCATGGACAGTGGAGCCTGGTGGGCTACAGTCCATGAGGCCTCAGAGAATTGGACGCGACTGAGTGGCTAAGCATATCTCTTTTACTTTTTTCCCTAATGCCCCCAGTTACTGATATGGTGCTAGGTATAAAGTATTGCCCTGGAATACTTATTGATTTAACTTTTTGTTGTCCCCAAGGCAACACTGTCAGAAAAAAAGCCGAGGGCTTCTTGTTAACCCAGACTGGATAAAGAAAGAACTGTAATGACTTTTCTGCCTAATCCTCCAGCCCTGAAAAAAAAAAAAAAAGTATGCATCTTTGATCCATAAGGGATGAGATTAAGCAGTGAAAATTGAAATGTAAATTAAAACATCTTTATCTGACAGTATCCTGAAACTGCTGAGGTTTGTATATATGATCTTTCTGTGAATGTTAAAAAATAAATACTCATTATCAGTCCACATTCAAGTCCAATGTTACTGTAGTCCAATGTTACTGACCTCACTGATTCTTCTTTGATCATACTGTATTGATTTTGTCAAGTTGAAGTTTAAAGATCAATGTTGTTTTCTCTCTCTCTAGTGAATATCATAATGGTTTTCCTTTATACTAACCTAAAACTTCTGAGATTTTTTCAAGACTAGCAGCAGACTGTGAACATTCAAATAGACAAACTTCAAAGTACATGTTTACTATTGACTTAATTTCCAAGACAAGCAGAAGCTAAATTTCATCAGCTCAATTTATACAAACATGAAAGTAGATTCCATATTTGAATTCAAGAGAAGAACAGATAGAAAAATGCCAGAAGCATTACTGGGTGGATGGAGGAGACTTTCACAGATAGTCCAGACATTTTCTCTTCCAAGTCTGACTATCTGTTATTTGTATTTTTATTACTGGTCCAGTCTCAGCCTAAAAGTTTACACCAGAATTTTGTGGCTCTTCAAGGTTGCAGTCTCATTGCTAAACTGCATTTAAGGTCTTGTGGGAAATCATGAAGTTGAAACAGTACTTGTTCGACCATAAAATAATTTGATACATTCAATGGAAATTCAGTTTTGAATTAAGGACCTTTGATTTTTTTATTCTGCTCCCAGATTCTACATCAGTTTCTTTTTAATGACCTAAATGCACTTACTAACCATTTTCACCGATTGAAGTCTTACCACATTCAAACAGGACATTTTCAGTGATTTTTCGAGCTGAAAGTGATCATCCAATCCTCTGAACATTCCATAGAACTTTACTTGTAACTCTTTCACTTGTAACCCTTCTTGCTGGTGTTTTAGTTACAGGTGTATGTAGCGTCTTCCTCAATGAACTAAATTTCTTAAAGGAAGGAGAGTGTCTTGGTCTTGTGTATACTAACCACAGTAGAGTATTGTACCTTCCCATTTTTTTTTTTTAAGGCTCACTAGTTGGTGATGGTCAGGGAGGCCTGGCATGCTGCAATTCATGGGGTCGCAAAGAGTCGGACACGACTGAGCGACTGAATTTAACTGAACTGAACTGAAATGCTTATTGAATGTAAATAAGCTCCTCTGGTGTATTAATGTTAAGATACAAACTCATTCTTTCATTCACGGAAGAGGTTGTTATTTAGTCACTAAGTCATGTCTGACTCTTCTGTGGCCCCGTGGACTGTAGCCCGCTAGTCTCCTCTGTCCATGGGATTTCTTAGGTAAGAATACTGGAGTGAGTTGCCACTCCCTTCTCCAGGGGATCCTCCCAACCCGGGAATTGAACCTGCATCTCCTGCATTGGCAGGTGGTTTCTTTACCACTGAGTCACCCAGGAAGCCCCACAGAAGAGGTTATATCTGGGGAAAATGAAAAGTATATAAGGCAGAGAATTTGTGTGTGTAAGAAAGCTAGTTGGGAGCAGAGTGGAGATATTCGAGTGGGTTAAAGTAGGGCATCCTAACTGTCTTCCCCTTCCAAGTTGTGGCCACTGTCTACCTATCCTGAACAATGCTTTCACAGCTTAGATCATGTTACTCTTTAAAAACCTCCAATGGTTTCCCATCATTGTACTTGGGTGAACTCGAGTCCTTACTCTGCCTTACAACCCCCTACTGAACTTTCCATCTGTGTTACCTACTGCTTCTTGCCCACTTGCTCGATCCACATTAGACATCTTTTTGTTTCTCAAACATGCCAGTCTCACATTCATTCCAACTTTTCTAGGTCTTCCCTCTTCCTACAATACTTTCGAGTTTCTCTTGGCTTGTTTCTTCTTGTAATAGCAAGTACAGAGGCTCAGAGGCGGTCGCTTGCTTCATCTACTTAGGAAAAAGCAGAGTTGACCACTGTGGCTGGAGCAGGGTGAGCAATGGAAAGAAGGGAGAAATAAAGACTGAGCCAAGGTCAGTGGCAACATTGATTGGGACTTGACTGCATTTTTAAGAACTTTGGATTTTGTTTTGGATCAGAAGACAAGCCATAAGGGCTTTTGAGTAGAGGAATGACACAATCTGACATATATTTAAAATTAATTACTCTGACTGCTGTGGGGAAATGCAATACAGAGATTTAGAGTAGACTTCGGAAGATGAAGTAATTAGTCCAAATGAGAGGTGATGGCATCTTAGATGAAAGTGAGAATTTCTAAATGTTAATTACATCAGAGACTATCCATACAAAACCACTCTGTACCTTTTCCATCATGATGAAATTGAGGTCCGGCACAGGGCTGCCTTGCCTCTCTCTCTGTTTCCAGGATCCCTTGTAGGTAAGTGTGGCCACATGGCTCAGTTCTCCCCTGTAGAATCAGAGAAGACACGTATCCATCTAGGCTGAGGCTTTCCAACAGTAGGCATTCTTTTCCTAGGCTCTTATCTCCAAGTCAGTTTTTTTTTTCCAAGTTAGTTTTGAGCACTCAAATGAGGGCAATGCATAGGAGATGGTAAATAAAAACATTGGAAGGAGCTGGTTTGTGAACACCCACATGGAGCAAAGTTGCCACCAACCTGCTGTGCTGACCCAAGATTGTAATATGAGAAATAAAGTCCTGAATAAATTTTGGTTCTCTGTATCAGCAGCCTAGCTTTTGCCTGCTTATTTGTTTATCAAGTCACTTGCCTGTTTTGAATCTCACTCTTCTCAGTTGTAAAGTGGAAATAATACTGATATATTCCTTGTAGGCTGTGAGATAATCCAAGTAAAGTACTGAGTGCATTGCCCTTCTCATGTAACCACATAATAAACGTTTTCTACTTGAATTAATAACGAATAGAATTGCATCTTTGGTTTGGACAATAATGGATATCAGGTTAGTAATTTTTTTTTTTTTTTCCAAGTTAGTTTTGAGAACTCAAATGAGGGCAATGCATAGGAGATGGTAAATAAAAACATTGGAAGGAGCTGGTTTGTGAACACCCACATGGAGCAAAGTTGCCACCAACCTGCTGTGCTCACCCGAGATTGTAATATGAGAAATAAACTCCTGAATAAATTTTGGTTCTCTGTATCAGCAGCCTAGCTTTTGCCTGCTTATTTGTTTATCAAGTCACTTGCCTGTTTTGAATCTCACTCTTCTCATTTGTAAAGTGGAAATAATACTGATATATTCCTTGTAGGCTGTGAGATAATCCAAGTAAAGTACTGAGTGCATTGCCCTTCTCATGTAACCACATAATAAATGTTTTCTACTTGAATCAATAATGAATAGTATTGCATCTTTGGTTTGGACAATAATGGATATCAGGTTAGTAAAGCAGATAGGGTTGATGAACTGTCGGACAGACCAACTGAGACAGACTTGCCAGGATTGGACCCTAGTATTCATATCTTTTTAAAGTTCCCCAGATAGCTTTGGTGAGTGCCTTGGTTTGGGTATGTACACTTTATATTTGCTATATATGTCATGTGGGACCTATTAATTAAATGCCTTATTGCCTCCCTATGGGTGGAAGATCTGTCGAGTATTCCTGACAGTTCCATAAATGCGAGAAAAGAAGAATAATAAACCAAATTAGTCATAAAGCAAATTTTCGGTGAATACTGATCCTAAAAAATAATACAGGAACAAATAAATAAATAACCAACCAGCCTCATATGAGAGACTTCCATTTTGGACAATACAGTCATCTACATTCTTCAAAGCTCTCCTTTAGAAACCAATTAGATCCTGAATAAGTGGGTAAACTTTATTGCATTTTTGGGTTCAGGAAAATAAGGGAAATTTCCAGGCACATAAACCTAATCCAGCTAAACAAATTGGTGAGCTGAAAACATGAGAGGAGTTGTGAGCACACACATGAAGTGAAGCTGCCTTAAGTGCTGCTGCTGCTAAATCACTTCAGTCGTGTCTGACTCTGTGTGACCCCATAGACGGCAGCCCACCTGGCCTCCCCCCCATCCCTGGGATTCTCCAGGCAAGAACACTGGAGTGGGGTGCCAAAGACATTTCAGGATCTTTTGGAATGGTGGCAAGACCCCTGGAGTTCCTCTCGACATTCTTGTTGAGAGCACGTCTTCTTGCTGTGCGTGAATGCCAGAATCTTTTCCCGACGAGCAGGGAAAGGAAGCCTCATCTGGAGCAGAGGAGGGGGAAAGGGGGCTCCTCTAAAGTTGTTTTGGGACCATCAGTGTTCCTCTCGAGTGGAGACGGGTATGTCGGGGAACTTCATGAGTTACAGCATGGGTGTGAAGGACGCTTTGATGTTCACGAGGGAAGGCGTGATTTCTGTCAGGATGTTGCAGCAGAAAACAGCCTCATATCGCCTGTAGGGGAGAACCTCCTGATAATTCTGGAGTGGCGGCAGGTCACTCTCGAGTTACGACGGGGACCTCAGGGACCCGCTCTCGTGGCCTCAGGAAAGTACAGTCTCCGTGCGAGATGAGAGGGTCCACTCGGGATTCCTCTTCAGTCGGTGCCGGGTCCTAAGTCACTGTCTGGAGCCGAAGCTGGAACCTGAGGTTTCCTCTCCAGTGCTGGCATGGATCTTGACCTCAGGGAGCCGTTCTCGTGGCCTCAGGAAAGTACAGTCTCCGTGCGAGATGAGAGGGTCCACTCGGGATTCCTCTTCAGTCGGTGCCGGGTCCTAAGTCACTGTCTGGAGCCGAAGCTGGAACCTGAGGTTTCCTCTCCAGTGCTGGCATGGATCTTGGGGTTCCACTGGAGTTTCCCCAGGGGAGTCAGGCCTCGTCTCCTGTGGTTACACGCCTATCTGCTTTCCTCCCGAGCTGTAGCAGCAGTGTCAGTCTTCCCGCTGAGTTGACCCAGGCATCTCTGCCTTTCCCTCGAGATGCCACAGGGGTGTGGTACGAGCCACCGTGGTGTGAGGCGATACGCGGGTGACACTCATGGTAGTGCAGGGAAATCAGGTTCATCTGGAGTGGACTGAGACATCCGGGGGACTTTTAGTATGTTGGAACGACCCCTGGAAGGGGAGTCAGGCCTCGTCTCCTGTGGTTACACGCACGTCTGCTTTCCTCCCGAGCTGTAGCAGCAGTGTCAGGCTTCCCGTTGAGTTGACCAAGGGATCTCTGTCTTTCCTTTGAGATGCCACAGGGCTGTGGCACAAGCCACTGTGGTGTGAGGCGATACGTGGGTGACAGTCGAGGTAGTGCAGGGAAATCAGGTTCATCTGGAGTGGATTGAGACATCTGGGGAACTTTTAGTTTGTTGGCACGACCCCTGGAGATCTCGGCTTTCCTTTTTAGAGCGCCACATCTTGACATGCCACTGGAACGGCGGGAAACCTTTCCTGACGAAGCAGGGAAAGGGATCATCATCTGGAGTGGAGGAGGGGAAAAGGGGGCTCCTCTTGAGTTGTGGTGGAACCCTCAGTGTTCCTCTCGAGTGAAGACGGGTATGTTGGGGAACTTCATGAGTTGCAGCAAGGTTGTGAAGGACCCTTTGAGGTTCAGGAGGGAAGGCTTGATTTCTCTCGGGATTCCACAAGAGAAAACGGCCTCATCTCGCCTAGTGGGGAGAACCTCCTGGTTTTTCTTGAGTTGCAGCAGGTCCCTCTCCAGTTACGACGGGGACCTCAGGGACATGCTCACGTGGCCTCAGGAAAGGCCAGTCTCCTTGCGAGTTGAGACTGGCCCCTCGGGATTCCTCTCCAGTCGGGGCCGAGTCCTNCGCCTAGTGGGGAGAACCTCCTGGTTTTTCTTGAGTTGCAGCAGGTCCCTCTCCAGTTATGACGGGGACCTCAGGGACACGCTCACGTGGCCTCAGGAAAGGCCAGTCTCCTTGCGAGTTGAGACTGGCCCCTCAGGATTCCTCTCCAGTCAGGGCCGAGTCCTAAGTCCCCGTCTGGAGCTGAAGCTGGAACCTGAGGTTTCCTCTCCAGTGCTGGCATGGATCTTGGGGTTCCTCTGGAGTCTCTCAAGGGGAGTCAGGCCTCGTCTCCTGTGGTTACACGCCCATCCACTTTTCTCTGAGCTGTAGCAGCAGTATCAGTCTTCCCACCGAATTGACCCAGGGATCTCTGTCTTTCCCTCGAGATGCCACAGGCCTGTGGCACGATCCACCGTGGTGTGAGGCGATACGCGGGTGACACTCGTGGTAGTGCAGCGAAATCAGGTTCATCTGTAGTGGACTGAGACATCTGGGGGACGTATAGTATGTTGGAATGACCCCTGGAGATCTCGGCTTTCCTGTTGAGAGCGCCACCTCTTGAGATGCAATGGGAACGGCGGGAATCCTTTCCGGCCAAGCAGGGAAAGGGACCCTCATCTCGAGTTCACGAGGGGGAAACGGGGCTCCTCCTGAGTTTTTCTGGGACCCTCATTGTTCTTCCCGCATGGGGACGGGTATGTTGGGGAACTTCTTGAGTTGCAGCAAGGGTGGGAAGGACCCTTAGGGGTTCAAGAGGGAAGGCGTGACTTCCCTCGAGACGCCACATCAGAAAAGGGACTCATCTCACGTGCAGGGGAGAACCTTCTGTTTTTCTCGAGTTACGGCAGGTCCCTCTCGAGTTACGATGGGGATCTCAAGGACCCGCTGGCGTGGCCTCAGTAAAGACCAGTCTCCATGCGAGTTGTGAGGGACCCCTCGGGATTCCCTCCAGTCAGTGTCAGGTCCTAAGTCCTCGTCTGGAAGTGCGCAGAGAACATGAGGTTTCCTCTCCAGTGCTGACATGGATCTTGGGGTTCCTCTGGAGTCTCCACAGGAGAGTCAGGTCTCTTCTCAAGTGGAGACATACACTTCGGTTTGCATCCCGAGCTGTAGCAACAGTGTCAGGCTTCCCGACATGTTGACACAAGGATCTGTGGTTATCCCTCGAGATGTCACAGGGCTGTCGCACATGCCACTGTTGTGTGATTCAATGCTCGGTGTGACCTCCGAGGCAGGGCAGAGAAATCAGGTTCATCTGAAGTGCACTGAGACATTTGGGGTTCTTTTGGAATGGTGGCACGACCCCTGGAGTTCCTCTCGACATTCCTGTTGAGAGCACGTCCTCTTGCTGTGCGATGGGAACGCCAGAATCCATTCACGATGAAGCAGGGAAAGGAACCATCATCTGGAGCAGAGGAGGGGTAAAGGGGGCCCCTCATGAGTTATGGTGGCACTCTCAATGTTCCTCTAGAGTGCAGACGGGTATGGCAGGGAACTTCTTGAGTTCCAGAAAGGGTGTGAAAGACCCTTTGAGGTTCAGGAGGGAAGTCGTGATTTCTCTCAGGATGCCACTGCACAAAACAGCCTTATCTCGGCTGGAGGGAGAACCTTCTGGTTTTTCTCGAGTTGTGTTAGGTCCCTCGCGAGTTACAACGGGGACCTCAGGAACCCACTCGCGAGGTCTCAGGAAAGGCAAATCTCCGTGCGAGTTGAGAGAGGCCCCTCGGGATTCCTCTCCAGTCATTGCTGGGTCCTAAGTCCCCTCTGGAGCCTACGCTGGAACCTGAGGTTTCCTCTCCAGTGCTGGCATGGAACTTGGGGTTCCGCATGGAGTCTCCCCAGTGGAGTCAGGTCTCGTCTCCTGTGGTTACATGTACGTCTGCTTTCCTCCTGAGCTGTAGCAGCAGTGTCAGGCTTCCCGCCGATTTGACCCAGGGGTCTCTGTCTTTCCCTTGAGATGCCACAATGCTTTGGCACGAGGCACCGTGGTGTGAGGCGATATGCGGGTAACACTCGAGGTAGTGCAGGGAAATCACGTTCATCTGGAGTGGACTGAGACATCTGGGGGACTTTTAGTATGTTGGCACGACCCCAGGAGATCTTGGCTTTCCTGTTGTGAGTGCCACCTCTTGAGATGCGACGGTAATGGTGGGAGTCGTTTCCCGATGAAGCAGGGAAAGGAACCCTCATCTCGAGCTCACGGTGGGGAAACAGGGCTCCTCCAGAGTTGCGCAGGGACCCTCGGGTTTCCTCCTACGTGTCAAAGGGTATGTTGGAGAACTTCTTGAGTTGCAGCAAGGGTGGGAAGGACCCTTGTGAGGTTCAAGAGGGAAGGCGTGATTTCCCTTGAGACGCCACAGCAGAAAAGGGCCTCATCTCGCCTGCAGGGGAGAACCTCCTGGTTTTTCTCGAGTTGTGGTAGGTCCCTCTCAATATACGACGGGGAACTCATGGACCCATTCATGTGGCCTCAGGAAAGACTAGTCTCCATGCGAGTTGTGAAGGGCCCCTCGGGATTCGTCTCCAGTCAGTGTCGGGTCCTAGGTCCTCATCTGGAACTGCGGCCAGAAACTCAGGTTTCCTCTTCAGTACTGACATGGATCTTGGGGTTCCTCTGGAGTCTCCACAGGAGAGTCAGGACTCTTCTCGAGTGGAGACATACACGACCGTTTTCCTCACGATCTGTAGCAGTAGTGTCAGGCTTCCCAATGAGTTGACACAGGGATCTGTGGCTTTTCCTCCAAGTGCCACAGGGCTGTCGCACGTGCCACCATGGTATGATTTGATGCTTGGGGTGACCTTTGAGGCAGGGCAAGAAATCAGGTTCATCTGTAGTGGACTGAGTCATTTGAGAGTCTTTTCGAATGGTGGCATGACCCTTTGAGTTCCTGTCGTCTTTTCTGTTGAAAGCACGTCATCTTGCTGTGCAATGGGAAAGTCAGAATCCTTTCCTGATGAAGCAGGAAAAGGAATGCTCATCTGGAACAGAGAAGGGGAAAAGCGGGCCCCTCTTGAATTGTGATGTGCCCCTCAGAATTCCCGTCGAGTGTGGACGGGTATGTCGGGGAACTTCTTGAGTTGCAGCAAGGGTGGGAAGGACCATTGTGAATTTCAAGAGGGAACATGTGATTTCCCTTGAGACGCCACAGCAGAAAATGGCCTCATCTCGCCTGCAGGGGAGAACCTCCTGATTTTTTTCGAGTTACGGCAGGTCCATCTCGAGTTACGTTGGGGACCTCAGGGACCTGCTAGCGAGGCCTCTGGAAAGGCCAGTCTGCTTGCGAGTTGAGAGGGTCCCGTCGGGATTCCTCTGCAGTCGGTACTGGGTACTAAGTCCACATCTGGAGCTGAAGCTGGAACCTAATCTCGCCTGCAGGGGAGAACCTCCTGATTTTTTTCGAGTTACGGCAGGTCCATCTCGAGTTACGTTGGGGACCTCAGGGACCTGCTAGCGAGGCCTCTGGAAAGGCCAGTCTGCTTGCGAGTTGAGAGGGTCCCGTCGGGATTCCTCTGCAGTCGGTACTGGGTACTAAGTCCCCATCTGGAGCTGAAGCTGGAACCTGAGGTCTCCTCTCCAGTGTTGGCATGCATCTTGGGGTTCCTCTGGAGTCTCCCCAGGGGAGTCAGACCTTGTCTCCTGTGCTTACATGCACATATGCTTTCCACCTGAGCTGTAGCTGCAGTGTCAAGCTTCCAGTCGAGTTGACCCAGGGATCTCTGTCTTTCCCTCGAGATGCCACAGGGCTGTGACATGAGCCACTGTGGTGTGAGGCGATACACGGGTGACACTCGAGACAGGCCAGGGAAATCAGGTTCATCTCGAGTGGACTGAGACATCTCGGGGACTTTTAGTATGTTAGCAGGAACCCTGGAGATCTCGGCTTTCCTGTTGAAAACACCACCTCTTGAGATGCGATCAGAACGGTGGCAATCTTTTCCCGACGAAGCAGGGAAAGCGACCCTCATCTTGAGCTCACGAGGGGAAATTGGGGCTCCTCCTGGCTTGTGCTGGGACACTCGGTGTTCCTCCCGCGTGGGGAGGGGTATGTGGGGGAACTTCTTGAGTTGCAGCAAGGGTGGGAAAGACCCTTGCGATGTTCAAGAGGGAAGGCGTGATTTCACTTGAGATGCCGCAGCATAAAAGGGCCTCATCTTGCCTGCAAGGTAGATTGTCTTGGTTTTTCTCAAGTTGAGGCAGGTCCCTCTCGAGTTACGATGGGGACCTCAGGGACCCGCTGGCGTGGCCTCAGAAAAGACCAGTCTCCATGCAAGTTGTGAGGCCCCATCGGGGTTCCTCTCCAGTCAGTGTCAGGTCTTAGATCCTCATCTGGAACTGCAGCCAGAACCTGAGATTTCCTCTCCAGTGCTGACATGGATCTTGGGGTTCCTCTGGAGTCTCCACAGGAGAGTCAGGACTCTTCTCAAGTGGCGACATACACGTCCACTTTCCTGTCGAGCTGTAGCAGCAGTGTCAGGCTTCCCGTCGAGTTGACACGGACCTGTGGCTTTCCCTCGAGGTGCCAAGGGCTGTCGCACATGCCACCATGGTGTGATTCAATTCTCGGGATGACCTTCGAGGCAAGCCAGGAAAATCATGTTCATATGGAGTGGACTGAGACATTTTGGGGTCTTTTGGAATGGAGCAAGAACCCTGGAGTTCCTCTCGACTTTCCTGTTGTGAGCACGTCTTCTTGCTGTGCCACAGAAATGCCAGAGTCCATTCCCCACGAAGCAGGGAAAGGAACCGTCATTGGGAGCAAAGGAGGGGGAAAGGTGGCTATTCTTGAGTTGTGGTGGGACCCTTAGTGTTCCTCTCGAGTGGAGACGGGTATGTTGGGGAACTTCTTGAGTTGCAGCAAGGGTGTGAAGGACCCTTTGAAGTTCAGGAGGGAAGGCGTGATTTCTCGCGGGATACCACAGAGAAAACGGCCTCATCTCGCCTGGAGGGAAGAACCTCCTGGTTTTTCTCGAGTTGTGGCAGTCCCTCTCGATTTAAGATGGCGACCTCGGAAACCCTCTCGCGTGGCCTCAGGAAAGGCCAATCTCCATGCAAACTGAGAGGGGGCCCTCGGGATTCCTCTCCAGTCGGTGCCGGGTGCTAAGTCCCTGTCTGGAGCTGAAGCTGGAACCTGAGGTTTCCTCTCCAGTGCTGGCATGGAACTTGGGGTTTCTCTGGAGTCTCTCAAGGGGAGTCAGGCCTCGTCTACTGTGGTTGCATGAAAGTGCGCTTTCCTCCTGAGCTGTAGCTGCAATGTCAGGCTTCCCCTCGACTTTACCTCGGGATCTCTGTCTTTCCCTCGAGATGCCACAGGCCTGTGGCACCAGCCACCATGGTGTGACGCTCGAGGTAGTGCAGGGAAATCAGGTTCATCTGGAGTGGACTGAGACATCTGGGGGACTTTTAGTATGTTGGCACAACCCCTGGAGATCTCGGCTTTCCTGTTGAGAGCGCCACCTCTTGAGATGTGACAGAAACGGCGGGAATCCTTTCCCGACAAAGCAGGGAAAAAGACCCTCATCTCGAGCTCACGAGGGTAAACAAGGCTCCTCCTGAGGTGTGCCGGGACCCTTCGTATTCCTCCCGCATGGGGTATGGTATGTCGGGGAACTTCTTGAGTTGCAGGAAGGGTTTGAAGGACGCTTGCAAGGTTCAAGTGGGAAGGCGTGATTGCCCTCATGATGCCACAGCAGAAAAGCGCCTCATCTCGCCTGCAGGGGAGAACCTCCGGGTTTTTCTCGAGTTGCAGCAGGTCCCTCTCGAATTACGACGGGGACCTCAGGGACCCACTGGCGTGGCCTCAGGAAAAAACAGTTTCCATACAAGTTGCGAGGGGCCCCTCAGGATTCCTGTCCAGTCAGTGTCGTGTCCTAGGTACTCGTCTGGAACTGCAGCCAGAACCTGAGGTTTCCTCTCCAGTGCTGACAGGGATCTTGGGGTTCCTCTGGATTCTCCACAGGAGAGTCAGGACTCTTCTCAATTGGAGACATACACGTCCATTTTCCTCCCAAGCTGTAGCAGCAGTGTCAAGCTTCCCGACGAGTTGACACAGGGATCTGTGGTTTTCCCTCGAGGTGCCACAGGGCTGTCGCAGATGCCACCATGGTGTGATTCGATGCTCAGGGTGACCTTCGAGGTAGTGCAGGGAAATCAGATTCATCTGGAGTGGACTGAGAAATTTGGGGGTCTTTTGAAATGGTGGCATGACCCCTGGAGTTCCTCTCGACTTTCCTGTTGAGAGCACGCACTTTTGCTGCGCGATGGGAACCACAGAAACCTTTCCTGCGGAAGCAGGGAAAGGATCCCTCATCGGGAGCAGAGGATGGGGAAAGGGGGCTCCTCTTGAGTTGTGGTGGGATCCTCAATGTTCCTCTCGACTGGAGATGGTTATGTCGGGGAACTTCTTGATTTCTACCAAGGCTGTGAAGGACCCTTTGAGGTTCAGGAGGGAAAGGCTGGTTTTCTCTTAGGATGTCGCAGCAGAAAACGGCCTCATCTCGCCTGGAGGGGAGAACTTCCTGGTTTTTCTCGAGTTACGGCAGGTTCTCTCGAGTTACGACGAGGACCTCAGGGACCCTCTCGCGTGGCCTCAGCAAAGGCCAGTCTCCGTGCGAGTTGAGAGGGGCTCCTCGGGATGCCTCTTGAGTTGGCGTCGGATCCTAATTCCCCGTCTGGAGCCGAAGCTGGAACCTGAGGTTTCCTCTCCAGTGCTGGCATGGAATTTGGGGTTTCTCTGGAGTCTCTCAAGGGGAGTCAGGCCTCGTCTCCTCTGGTTGCATGCACGTCCGCTTTCATCCCGAGCTGTAGCTGCAATGTCTGGCTTACCCTCAACTTGATCCCGGGATCTCTGTCCTTCCCTCGAGATGCCACAGGCCTGTGGCATGAGCCACCGTGGTGTGAGGCGATGCACAGGTGACACCCGAGGTGGTGTAAGGAAGTCAAGTTCATCTGGAGTGGATTAAGACATCTGGGGGACTTGTAGTATGATGGCACGACCCCTGGAAATCTCGGCTTTCCTGTTGAGAGCGCTACCTCTTGAGATGTGACAGGAATGGCGGAATCCTTTCCCAACGAAGCAGGGAAAAAGACCCTCATCTCAAGATCACGATGGGGAAACGAGGCTCCTCCTGAGGTGTGCCGGGACCCTTAGTGTTCCTCGCGCGTGGGGACTGGTATTTTGAGGAACTTCTTGAGTTGAAGCAAGGGTGGGAAGAACACTTGCCAGGTTCAAGTGGGAAGGCATGCTTTCCCTCATGATGCCACAGCAGAAAAGGGCCTCATCTCGCCTGCAGGGGAGAACCTCCTGGTTCTTCTCGAGTTGCGGCAGGTCCCTCTCAAGTTATGACGGGGACCTCAGGGACCCGCTGCCGTGGCCTCAGGAAAGACCAGTCTCCATACGAGTTGAGAGGGGCCCCTTGTAATTGTTGTCCAGTCAGTGTTGGGTCCTAGGTACTCGTCTGGTACTGTAGCCAGAACCTGAGATTTCCTCTCCAGTGCTGACATGGATATTGGGGTTCCTCTGGAGTCTCCACAGGAGAGTCAGTACTCTTCTCAAGTGGAGACATGCACATCCTTTCTCCTCCCAAGCCGTAGCAGCAGTGTCAGACTTCCCGACGAGTTGACAGAGGGATCTGTGGCTTTCCCTCGAGGTGCCGAAGGGCTGTCGCAGATGCCACCATGCTGTGATTCGATGCTCAGTGTGACCTTCAAGGCAGTGCAGGAAAATCAGGTTCATTTGGAGTGGACTGAGACATTTGGCGGTCTTTTGGAATTGTAGCATGAACCCTGGAGTTCCTCTCGAGTTTCCTGTTGAGAGCAGGCCGGTTGCTGTATAACTGGAAGCCAGAATCCTTTCCTGTTGACACAGGGAAAGGATCCATCATCGGGAGCAGAGTAGGGGGATAGGGGGCTCCTCTTGAGTTGTGGTGGGACACTCAGTGTTCCTCTCGAGTGGAGGTGGTTATGTCGGGAAACTTCTTGAGTTGTAGCAAGGCTGTGAAGGACCCTTTGAGGTTCAGGAGGGAAGATCGGTTTTCTCTTGGGATGCCGCAGCAGCAAACGGCCTCATCTTGCCTGGAGGGGAGAACCTCCTGGTTTTCTCGAGTTGCAGCAGGTCCCCCTCGAGTTATGACGGGGACCTCAGGGACCCGCTGGCATGGCCTCTGGAAAGGCCAGTCTCCGTGCGAGTTGAGAGTCGGGATTCCTCTCCAGTCGGTCCCGTGTCCTAAGTCCCCGTGTGGAGCCGAAGCTGGAACCTGAGGTTTCCTCTCCAGTGCTGGCATGGAACTTGGGGTTTCTCTGGAGTCTCTCAAGGGGAGTCAGGCCTTGTCTCCTGTGGTTGCATGCATGTCCGCTTTCCTCCCGAGCTGTGGCGGCAGTGTCAGGCTTCCCCTCGACTTTACGCTGGGATCTCTGTCTTTCCCTCGAGATGCCACAGGCCTGTGACACGAGCCACTGTGGTGTGAGGCGACATGCAGGTGACACTCGAGGTAGTGCAGGGAAATCAGGTTCATCTGGAGTGGACTGAGACATCTGGGAGACTTTTAGTATGTTGGCACGAACCCTGGAGGTCTCGGCTTTCCTGTTGAGAGCACCACCTCTTGAGATGTGACGGGAACGGCGGGAATCCTTTCCCAACGAAGCAGGGAAAAAGACCCTCATCTCAAGCTCACAATGGGGAAACGAGGCTCCTCCTGAGGTGTGCCGGGACCCTTAATGCTCCTCCCGCATGGCGACTGGCATGTCGGGCAATATCTTGAGTTGCAACAAGGGTGGGAAGGACGCTTGCGAGATTCAAGTGGGAAGGCGTGATTTCCCTCGTGATGCCACAGCAGAAAAGGGCCTCATCTCCCCTGCAGGGGAGAACCTCCTGGCTTTTCTCGAGTTGTGGCAGGTCCCTCTCGAGTTAAGATGGGGACCTCAGGGACCCACCTGTGTGGCCTCAGGAAAACCAGTCTCCATACGAGTTGCGAGGGACCCCTCGGGTTCGTCTCCTGTCAGTGTTGGGTACTAGGTCCTCTTCTGTATGTGCGGCCAGAACCTGAGATTTCCTCTCCAGTGCTGGCATGGTTCTTGGGGTTCCTCTGGAGTCTCCCCAGGGGAGTCAGCCCTCATCTTCTCTGGTTACATGTACGTCCACTTTCCTTCTGAGCTGCAGCAGCAGTGTCAGGCTTCCTGACGAGTTGACACAGGGATCTGTGGCTTTCCCTCGAGGTGCCACAGGGCTGTCGCACGTGAGACCATGGTGTGATTCGATGCTCAGAGTGACTTTCGAGGTAGTGCAGGGAAATCAGGTTCATCTGGAGTGGACTGAGATTTGGGGGTGTATTGTAATGGTGGCTCCACCTCTGGAGTTCCTCTCGACTTTCCTGTTGAGAGCACATCCTCTTGCAGTGCAACGGGAACGCCAGAATCCTCTTCCGACCTAGCAGGGAAAGGAACCCTCATCTGGAGCGGAAGAGGGGGAAATGGAGCCTTGCTTGAGTTGTGGTGGGACCCTCAGTGTTCTTCTCGAGTGGAGACGGGTATGTCAGGGAACGTCTTGAATTGCAGCAAGAGTGTGAAGGACTCTTTGATGTTCAGGAGGAAAGGTGTGCTTTCTTTCGGGATGCCGCAGCAGAAAACGGCCTCAACTCGCCTGGAGGGGAGAACCTCGTGGTTTTTAACGAGTTGCGGCAGATCCCTCTCGAGTTATGACAGGGACCTCAGCGACCCATCGCGTGGCCTCAGGAAAGGCCCGTCTCCATGCGAGTTTCGAGTGGCCTTTCGGGATTCCTCTCCAATCAGTGTTGGGTCCTAGGTCCTCGTCTGGATCTGCTGCCAGAACCTGAGGTTTCCTCTCCAGTGCTGACATGGATCTTGGGGTTCATCTAGAGTCTCCACCGGAGAGTCAGGACTTCTGTCAAGTGGAGTCATACACGTCCATTTTCCTACCGAGCTGTAGCAGCAGTTTAAGACTTCCTGACGGGTTGATACAGGTATCTGTGGCTTTCACTGCAGGTGCCATAGGGCTGTCGCACTTGCCACCATGGTGTGATTCGAAGCTTGGGGTGATCTTCGAGGCAGGGCAGGAAAATCAGGTTCATCTGGAGTGTACTGAGTCATTGGGGGTCTTTTGGGAAAGTGGCACTACCGCTAGAGTTCCTCTCGACTGTCCTGTTGAAAGTACGTCCTCTTGCTGTGCGACAGGAATGCCAGAATCCTTTCTCAATGAAGCAGGGAAAAGAATTCTCATCTGGAGCCGAGGAGGGGCAAAGGGGGCTCCTCTTGAGTAGTGGTGGGACCCTCAGTGTTCCTCTCGAGTGGAGATGGTTATGTCGGGGAATGTCTTGAGTTGTAGCAAGGCTGTGAAGGACCCTTTGAGGTTGAGGAGGGAAGGCCGGTTTCCTCTTGGGATGCTGCAGCAGCAAACGGACTCATCTCGCCTGGAGGGGAGAACCTCCTGGTTTTCTCGAGTTGCAACAGGTCCCCCTCGAGTTACGACGGGGACCTCAGGGACCCGCTGGCATGGCCTCTGGAAAGGCCAGTCTCCGTGCAAGTTGAGAGGGGCTCCTCGGGATTCCTCTCCAGTCGGTCCTGTGTCCTAAGTCCCCATGTGGAGCTGAAGCTGGAACCTGAGGTTTCCTCTCCAGTGCTGGCATGGAACTTGGGGTTTCTCTGGAGTCTCTCAAGGGGAGTCAGGCCTTGTCTCCTGTGGTTGCATGCATGTCCGCTTTACTGCTGAGCTGTAGCAGCAGTGTTAGGCTTACCAAAGATTTGAAA
>SJYT01045122.1:116279-141272 GCA_006410635.1 Cephalophus harveyi
AGGCCTCGTCTCGAGTAGAGACATGCACGTCTGCTTTCCTCCCAAGCTGTAGCATCAGTGTCAGGCTTCCCGTCGAGTTTACACAGGGATCTGTAACTTTCCATCGAGGTGCCACAGGGATGTCATACGTCCCACCATGGCGTGAGTCAATACTCAGGGTGACAATCGAGGCAGTTCAGGGAAATCAGGTTCATCTCGAGAGTACTGAGATATTTGGGGCTCTTTTGGAATGGTGGCCCGACCCCTCTATTTCCTCACCACTTTCCCGTTGATAGTGCCTCCTCCTGAGATTCGAAGGGAATGCTGGGAATCCTTTGCAGACAAAGCAGGGAAGGGAACCCTAATTTCGAGCTGATGAGGGTGCAATGGGGCTCCTCTTGAGTTGTGCCAAGATGCCCGGTGTTCCTCTCAAGTGGAGACAGGTATGTCTGCGAACTTCTTGAGTTGCAGCAAGGGTGTGAAGGACCCTTTCAAGGTCCAAGAGGGAAGGTGTGACTTCCCTCGATACGTCACAGTGAAAAAGCACCTCATCTTACCTGGAGGGGAGAATACCCTGGTTTTTCTCGAGTTGTGTCAGGTCCCTCTCGATTTACGACGGTAACCTCAAGGACGCGCTCGTGTGGCCTCATGAAAGGCCAGTCTCCATGTGAGTTGAGAGGGACCTCTTGGGATTCCTCTCCNGTGAAAAAGCACCTCATCTTACCTGGAGGGGAGAATACCCTGGTTTTTCTCGAGTTGTGTCAGGTCCCTCTCGATTTACGACGGTAACCTCAAGGACCTGCTCGTGTGGCCTCATGAAAGGCCAGTCTCCATGTGAGTTGAGAGGGACCTCTTGGGATTCCTCTCCAATCTGTGCTGGGCCCTAAGTCCTCGTCTGAAGCTGAGGCTGGAACCTGAGGTTTCCTCTCCAGTCCTGACATGTATCTTGGGGTATCTCTGGAGTCTCCACAGGGGATTCAGGCCTTGTCTGGAGTGGAGACATTCACGTCCACTTTCCTCCTGAGCAGTAGCAGGAGTATCCTGCTCCTCAGTGAGTTGACACAGGGATCTGTGGCTTTCCCTCGAGGTGTCACCGGGCTGTCACACGTGCCACCGTTGTGTGAGTCGATACTCAGGGTGGCAGTCGAGGCAGTGCAGGGAAATCAGGTTCATCTGGAGTGGGCTGAGACATTTGGGGGTCTTTTGGAATGGTGGCAAGACCCCTGGAGTTCCTCTCGACTTTCCTGTTGAGAGTGCCTCTTCCTGAGTTGCGACGGGAATGCAGGGAATCCTTTCCCAACGAAGCAGGGAAAGGAACCCTCATCTCGAGCTGAGGAGGGGACAACGGGGCTACTCTTGAGTTTTGCTGGGACTTTTGGAGTTCCTCTCGCGTGGAGACAGTTGGAGACAGTTATGTCGGGGAACTTCTTGTGTTGCAGCAAGGGTGTGAAGGACCCTTTCGAGGTCCAAGAGGGAAGGTGTGATTTCCCTCGAGACGCCACAGTGGAAAAGGCCCTCATCTCACCTGAAGGGGAGAATCTCCTGGTTTTTGTCGAGTTGCGGCAGGTCTCTCTTTATTTACAATGGGTACCTCAAGGAACAGCTCGTGTGGCCTCAGGAAGGGCCAGTCTCCACGCTAGTTGCAAGGGGCCTCTCATGATTCCTCTCCAGTCTGTGCCGGGTCCTAAGTCCTCGTCTGGAGCTGAGGCTGGAAAGTGAGGTTTCCTCTCCAGTGCTGACAAGTATCTTGGGGTTCCTCTGGAGTCTCCACAGGGGAGTCAGGACTCGTCTCAAGTTGTGACATGCATGTCTGCTTTCCTCCAGAGCAGTAACAGCAGTATCATGCTTCCCTGCGAGTTGACACAGGGATCTGTGGCTTTCCCTTGAGGTGCCACAGGGCTGTCACATGTGCCACCTTGGTGTGAGTCGATACTTGGGGTGGCAGTGGAGGCAATGCAGAGAAATTTGGTTCATCTGGAATGGATGGAGACATTTGGGGGTCTTTTGGAATGCTGACAAGACCCCTGGAGTTCCTCTCGACTTTCCTGTTGAGAGCACAACCTCCTGAGATGCAAAGGGAAAGCCGGGTATCCTTTCCCAATGAAGCAGGGAAAGGAACCCTCATCTTGAGCTGAGGAGGGGAC
Organism: Cephalophus harveyi; assembly: GCA_006410635.1. Classification (NCBI taxonomy): domain Eukaryota; kingdom Metazoa; phylum Chordata; class Mammalia; order Artiodactyla; family Bovidae; genus Cephalophus; species Cephalophus harveyi. The sequence goes on from SJYT01045122.1 coordinate 118,403, forward strand.
AACGGGGATCCTCTTCAGTTGTGGCAGAACCCTCAGTGTTCCTCTCGAGTGGAGACGGGTATGTTGGAGAACTTCTTGAGTTGCAGCAAGGTTGTGAAGGACCCTTTCAAGTTCCAAGAGGGAAGGTGTGATTTCCCTCAAGATGCCACAGTGGAAAAGGGCCTCATCTCGCCTGGAGGGGAGAATCTCCAGGTTTTTCTCGAGTCATGGCAGGTCCCTCTCGAGTTACAACGGGGACCTCAGGAACCCATTCGCCTGGCCTCAGGAAATGCCATTCTCCATGCGAGTTGTGAGTGGCCTCTTGGGATTCCTCTCCAGTCGATGCTGGGTCCTAAGTCCTCATCTGGAGATGAGGCCAGAACCTGAGGTTTCCTCTCCAGTACTGACACACATCCTGGGGTTCTTCTGGAGTCTCCCAAGGGGAGTCAGGCCTCGTCTGGAGTGGAGACATGCACGTCTGCTTTCCTCCCACGTTGAATCAGCAGGGTCAGGCTTCCCGTCGAGGTGACACAGAGATCTGTGGCTTTCCCTCGAGGTGCCACAGGGCTGTCACACGTGCCACCATGGTGTGAGTAGATACTCGGTGTGACAGTCGAGGCAGTGCAGGGAAATCAGATTCATCTGGAGTGGACTGATACATTTGGAGGTCTTTTGGAATGGTGGCACGACTCCTGGAGTTCCTCTCGACTTTCCAGTTGAGAGCGCCTCCTCCTAAGAAGTGACGGGTTCACCGAGAATCCTTTCCTGACGAAGCAGGGAAAGGAACGCTCATCTCGAGGGGAGGAGTGGACAACGGGGCTCCTCTTGAGTTGTAGCGGGACCCTCGGTGTTTCTCTCGAGTGGAGACAGGTATGTCGGGGAACTTCTTGAGTTGCAGCAAGGGTGTGAAGGACCCTTTCGAGGTTCAACAGGAAAGGTGTGATTTCCCTCGAGAAGCTGCAGCAGAAAAGGGCCTCATCTCGCCTGTTGGGGAGAATCTCATTGTTTTCCTTCAGTTGCAGCAGGTCCCTCTTGAGTTACAACAGGGATCTCAAGGACTCTCTCGTGTGGCCTCAGGAAAGGCCAGTCTCCATGTGAGTTGCGAGGGGCCTCTTGGGATTCCTCTCCAGTCAGTGCCGGATCCAAGTCCGCGTCTGGAGCTGAAGCTGGAACCTGAGGTTTCCTCTCCAGTGCTGACATGGATTTGGGGTTTCTCTAGAGTCTCCAAAGGGGAGTCAGGCCTCATCTCAAGTGGAGACATGCACTTCCGTTTTCCCCCCAGCAGTAGCAGCAGTGTCAGGCTTTCTGTCGAGTTGACACAGGGATCTGTGGCTTTCCCTCAAGGGGCCACAGGGCTGTCACACGTGCCACCATGATGTGAGTCGATTCTCAAGGTGACAGTCGAGGCAGTCCAGGGAAATTAGGTACTTCTGGAGTGGACTGAGATATTTGTGGTATTTTAGAATGCTGGCACGACCCCTGGTGTTCTTGACATTCCTGTTGAGAGCGCCTCCTCCTAAGTTGTGATGGGACTGACGGGAATCCTTTCCCGATGAAGCAAGGAAAAGAACCCTCATCTGGAATTGAGGAGGGGACACCGGGGCTCCTCCTGAGTTGTTGGGGGGACACTCGGTGTTCCTCTCGAGTAAAGAGTTGTATATTGGGGAACTTCTTGAGTTGCAGCAAGGGTGTGAAGGACCCTTTAGAAGTCCAAGAGAGAAGGTGTGATTTAATTCGAGATGACACAGCTAAAAAGGGCCTCATCTCACCTGGAGGGGAGAATCTCCTGGTTTTTCTTGAGTTGTGGCAGGTCCCTCTCGAGTTAAGATGGGGACCTCAGGGATCAGCTCGTGTGGCCTCAGGAAAGGCCATTCTCCATGCGAGTGTCGAGGGGCCTCTCGGGATTCACTGCATTCGGTGCCAGGTCATAAGTCCTCATCTGGAGCCGAGGCCGGAACCTGAGGTTACATCTCCAGTGCTGACATGGATCCTGGGGTACCTTTGGAGTCTCCACAAGGAAGTCAGGCCTTGACTCCTGTGGAGACATGCACGTGCGCTTTCCTCAAGTGCTGTAGCAGCAGTGTCAGGCTTCCCGAGGAGTTGACACAAGGATGTGTGGCTTTCCCTCGAGGCTTTCCCACAGGGCTGTCACACGTGCTACCATGGTGTGAGTCAATTCTTGGAGTGACAGTCGAGGCAGTGCACGGAAATCAGGTTCCTCTGGAGTGGACTGAGACATTTGGGGGTCTTTTGCAATGGAGGCACGACCCCTGGAATTCCTCTCGACATTTCTGTTGAAAGTGCCTGCTCTTGATATGCGATAGGACGCCGGGAAACCTTTCCCAAAGAAGCAGGGAAAGGAATCCTCATCTCGAGCAGAGGAGGGGCAAACGAGGCTCCTCTTGAATTTGATGGGACCCTCGGTGTTCTTCTCGACTGTACACGGGTATGTTGGGGAATTTCCTGAGTTGCAGAAAGTGTGTGAAGGACTCTTTTGAGGTTCAAGCATAAAGGTGTTACTTCCCTTGAGACGCCACAGCGGAACAGGGCATCATCTCGCCTGGAGGGGAGAACCTCCTGGTTTTTGTCGAGTTGTGGCAGGTTCCTATTGAGTTACAATGGAGACCTCAGGGACCTGCTCGTGTGGCCTCAGGAATGGCCAGTCTCCATGCGAGCTGTGAGGGGCCGCTCGGGATTACACTCCAGTTGGTGCTGGGTTCTAACTCCTCATCTCAGTCTAGGCCGAATGTGAGGTTTCCTCTCCCATGCTGACATGGATGTTGAGGTTCCTCTGGAGTCTCCATAGGGGAGTCAGGCCTCGTCTCGCATGGAGACATGCACGTCCGCTTTCCTACTGAGCTGTAGCTGCAGTGTCAGGCTTCCCATCGAGTTGACACAGGGATCTGTGGCTTTCCCTCGAGGCTTTCCACAGGGATGTCACATGAGCCACCGTGGAGTGAGGTGATACTCAGTGTGACAACTGAGGCAGTGCAGTGAAATCAGGTTCCTCTGGAGTGGACTGAGACATTTTGGGTCTTTTGGAATGGGGCAATGACCCTGGATTCCTCTCGACATTCCTGTTGAGAGTGCCTCATCTAGAGTTGCGACGGGAATGCCAGGAATCCTTTCCCAATGAAACAGGTAAAGGAAATCTCATCTCGAGCAGAGGAGGGGGAAACGGGGCTCCTCTTGACTTTGTTGGGACTCGCGGTGTTCCTCTCGAATGGAGACGGGTATGTCAGGGGCTTCTTGAGTTGATGCAAGGGTGTGAAGGACAGTTCGGAGGTTCAAGAAGGAAGGTGTGATTTCCCTCGAGACGCCGCAGTGGAAAAGGGCCCCATCTCGTCTGGAGGGGAGAACCTCCTGGTTTTTCTCGAGTTGCGGCAGGTCCCCCTCGAGTTACGCCTGGGACCTCAGGGACCCAATGGTGTGACCTCAGGAAAGACCAGTCTCCATGATAGCAGTATTGGGCCCCTCGCGATTCCTTTCCAGTCAGTGTCAGGTCCAAGGTCCTTGTCTGGAACTGCAGCCAGAACCTGAGGTTTCCTCTCCAGTGCTGACATGGATCTTGGGGTTCCTCTCGAGTATTCACAGGAGAGTCAGGACTATTTCCGAGTGGAGACATATATGTCCGTTTCCTCCTGAGCTGTAGAGACACTCTCAGGTTTCCCGACAAGTTGACACAGGGATCTGTGGCTTTCCCTCGAGGTGCCACAGGATTGTCGCACGTGCCACCATGGTGTGATTCGATGCTCGGGGTGACCTTTGAGGCAGGGCAGGGAAATCAGGTTAATCTGGAGTGGACTGAGACATTTCAGGATCTTTTGGAATGGTGGCAAGACCCCTGGAGTTCCTCTCGACATTCCTGTTGAGAGCACATCTTCTTGCTGTGCGACGTGAACGCCAGAATCCTTTCCTGACGAGCAGGGAAAGGAAGCCTCATCTGGAGCGGAGGAGGGGGAAAGGAGGCTCCTCTAGAGTTGTTTTGGGACCATCAGTGTTCCTCTCAAGTGGAGATGGGTATGTCGGGGGACTTCATGAGTTGCAGCATGGGTGTCAAGGATCCTTTGATGTTCAGGAGGGAAGGCGTGATTTTTGTCAGGATGCCGCAGCAGAAAATGGCCTCATATCGCCTATAGGGAGAACCTCCTGATAATTCTGGAGTGGCAGCAGGTCACTCTCGAGTTACGACGGGGACCTCAGGGACCCGCTCTCGTGGCCTCAGGAAAGTACATTCTCCGTGCGAGATGAGAGGGTCCACTCGGGATTCCTCTTCAGTCGGTGCCGGGTCCTAAGTCACCGTCTGGAGCCGAAGCTGGAACCCGAGGGGTTCCACTGGAATCTCGCCAGGGGAGTCAGGCCTCGTCTCCTGTGGTTACACACACGTCCACTTTCCTCCTGAGCTGTAGCAGCAGTGTCAGGCTTCCCGTCGAGTTGACCAAGGGATCTCTGTCTTTCCCTCGAAATGCCACAGGGCTGTGGCACGAGCCACTGTGGTGTGAGGCGATACGTGGGTGACACTCGAGGTAGTGCAGGGAAATCAGGTTCATCTGGAGTGGACTGAGACATCTGGGGGACTTTTAGTATGTTGGCACGACCCCTGGAGATCTCGGCTTTCCTGTTGAGAGCACCACATCTTGACATGCCACTGGAATGGTGGGAAACCTTTCCCGACGAAGCAGGGAAAGGGACCATCATCTGGAGTGGAGGAGGGGGAAAGGGGGCTCCTTTTCAGTTGTGGTGGAACCCTCAGTGTTCCTCTCGAGTGAAGACGGGTATGTCGGGGAACTGCTTGAGTTGCAGCAAGGGTGTGAAGGACCCTTTGTGGTTCAGGAGGGAAGGCATGATTTCTCTCGGGATTTCACAGGAGAAAACGGCCTCATCTTGCCTGGTGGGGAGAACCTCCTGGCTTTTCTCGAGTTGCAGCAGGTCCCTCTCCAGTTACGACAGGGACCTCAGGGACACACTCATGTGGCCTGAGGAAAGGCCAGTCTCTGTGCGAGTTGAGAGTGGCCCCTCATCGAGGTAGTGCAGGGAAATCACGTTCATCTGGAGTGGACTGAGACATCTATGGGACTTTTAGTATGGTGTCCCGACCCCAGGAGAACTCCACTTTCCTGTTGAGAGCGCCACCTCTTGAGATGCGATGGGAATGCTGGGAATTCTTTCCCGACAAAGCAGGGAAAGGGACCCTCATCTCGAGCTCACGGTGGGGAAACGGGGCTCCTCCTGAGTTGTGCTGGGGCCCTCAGTGTTCCACCAATGTGGGGACGGGTATGTCTGGGACTTTCTTGTGTTGCAGCAAGGGTGGGAAGGACCCTTGTGAGGTTCAAGAGAGAAGGCGTGAATGCCCTTGAGATGCCACTGCAGAAAACGGCCTTATCTCGCCCAGAGGGGAGAACTTCCTGGTTTTTCTCGAGTTGCGGCAGGTTATTCTCAAGTTTCAATGGGGCCCTCAGGGACCCGCTTGCGTGACCTCAGGAAAGGCGATTCTCTGAGCGAGTTGAGAGTAGCCCCTCGGGATTCCTCTCCAGTCAGTGCCGGGTCCTAAGTCCCCGTCTGGAGCTGAAACTGGAACCTCATGTTTCGGCTCCAGTGCTGGCATGGATCTTGGGGTTCCTCTGGAGTCTCCCCAGGGGAGTCAGGCCTCGTCTCCTGTGGTTACACGCCCGTCCACTTTTCTCCTAGCTGTAGCAGCAGTGTCAGTCTTCCCGCCGAGTTGACCCAGGGATCTCTGTCTTTCCCTCGAGATGCCACAGGGCTGTGGCATGAGCCACTGTAGTGTGAGGCGATACACGGGTGACACTGTGGTAGTGCAGGGAAATCAGGTTCATTTGTAGTGGACTGAGACATCTGGGTGACGTATAGTATGTTGGAACGACCCCTGGAGTTCTCGGCTTTCCTGTTGAGAGCACCACCTCTTGAGATGCGACGGGAACGGTGGGAATCCTTTCCCAACGAAGCAGGGAATGGGACCCTCATCTCGAGCGCACGAAGGGGAAACGGGGCTCCTCCTGAGTTTTGCTGGGACCCTCATTGTTCTTCCCGCGTGGGGACGGGTATGTAGGGGAACTTCTTGAGTTGCAGCAAGGGTGGGAAGGACCCTTGCGAGTTTCAAGAGGGAAGGTGTGATTTCCCTCTAGACGCCACAGCAGAAAAGGGCCTCATCTTGCCTGCAACGGAGAACCTCCTGGTTTTTCTTGAGTTGTGGCAGGTGCCTCTCGAGTTACGACAGGGACCTCAGGGACCCGCAGGCGTGGCCTCAGGAAAGAACAGTCTCCATGCGAGTTGCAAGGGGCTCCTCCAGATTCCTCTCCAGTCAGTGTCGGGTCTAAATCCTAGTCTGGAAGAGTGGCCAAAACCTGAGGTTTCCTCTCCAGTGCTGAAATGGATCTTGGGGTTCTTCTGGATTCTCCACAGGAGAGTCAGGACTCTTCTCGAGTGGAGACATACACGTCCATTTTCCTCCCGAGCTGTAGCAGCAGTGTCAGGCTTCTCTACTAGTGGACACAGGGATCTGTGGCTTTCCGTCGAGATGTCACAGAGCTGTCGCACGTGCCACCGTGGTGTGATTCAATGCTCGGGGTGACCTTCGAGGCAAGGAAGGGAAATCAGGTGCATCTGGAGTGGACTGAGACTTTTGGGCGTCTTTTGAAATGATGGCATGTTCTCTGGAGTTCCTCTCGACTTTCCTGTTGAGAACACGTCCTCTTCCTGCGTGACACAAATACCAGAAGCCTTTCCCAACGAAGCAGGGAAAGAAACCCTCATCTGGAGCAGAGGAGGGGGATAGGGGTCCCCTCTTGAGTTGTGTGGGACACTCAGTGATCATCTCGAGTGGAGACGGTATGTCGGGGAACTTCTTGAGTTGCAGCCAGAGTGTGAAGGACCCTTTGAGGTTCAGGAAGGAAGGTGTGATTTCTCTCGGGATGCTGCAGCAGAAAATGGCCTCATCTCACCTGGAGGGGAGAACCTCCTGGATTTTCTGAGTTGCGGCTAGTCCCTCTCGAGTTACGATGGGAACCTCAGGGACCCGTTCGCGTGGCCTCAGGAAAGGCAATCTCTGTGCGAATTGAGAGGTGCCCCTCAGGATTCCTCTCCAGTCAGTGCTGGGTCCTAAGTCCCATCTGGAGCCAAAGATGGAACCTGAGGTTCCCTCTCCAGTGTTGGCATGGATCTTGGTGTTCCATCTGGATTCTCCACAGGAGAGTCAGGACTCTTCTCGAGTGGAGACATACACGTCCATTTTCCTCCCGAGCTGTAGCAGCAGTGTCAGGCTTCTCTACTAGTGGACACAGGGATCTGTGGCTTTCCGTCGAGATGTCACAGAGCTGTCGCACGTGCCACCGTGGTGTGATTCAATGCTCGGGGTGACCTTCGAGGCAAGGAAGGGAAATCAGGTGCATCTGGAGTGGACTGAGACTTTTGGGCGTCTTTTGAAATGATGGCATGTTCTCTGGAGTTCCTCTCGACTTTCCTGTTGAGAACACGTCCTCTTCCTGCGTGACACAAATACCAGAAGCCTTTCCCAACGAAGCAGGGAAAGAAACCCTCATCTGGAGCAGAGGAGGGGGATAGGGGTCCCCTCTTGAGTTGTGTGGGACACTCAGTGATCATCTCGAGTGGAGACGGTATGTCGGGGAACTTCTTGAGTTGCAGCCAGAGTGTGAAGGACCCTTTGAGGTTCAGGAAGGAAGGTGTGATTTCTCTCGGGATGCTGCAGCAGAAAATGGCCTCATCTCACCTGGAGGGGAGAACCTCCTGGATTTTCTGAGTTGCGGCTAGTCCCTCTCGAGTTACGATGGGAACCTCAGGGACCCGTTCGCGTGGCCTCAGGAAAGGCAATCTCTGTGCGAATTGAGAGGTGCCCCTCAGGATTCCTCTCCAGTCAGTGCTGGGTCCTAAGTCCCATCTGGAGCCAAAGATGGAACCTGAGGTTCCCTCTCCAGTGCTGGCATGGATCTTGGTGTTCCTCTAAAGTCTCCTCAGGAGAGTCAGGCCTGGTCTCCTGTGGTTACATGCATGTCTGCTTTCCTCCCGAGCTGTAGCAGCTGTGTCAGGCTTCCCGTCGAGTTGACACAGTGATCTTTGTCTTTCCCTTGAGATGCCACAGGGCTGTGGCATGAGCCACCGTGGTGTGAGTAGATACATGGATGACACTCGAGGTAGTGCAGGGAAATCACGTTCATCTGGAGTGGGCTGAGACATCTGGGGGAATTTTAGTATGTTGTCATGACCCCAGGAGATCTCAGCTTTCCTGTTGAGAGTGGCACCTCTTGAGATGTGATGGGAATGGCGAGAGACCTTTCCTGACGAAGCAGGGAAATGCATCCTCATCTCGAGCTCACGGTGTGGAGACGGGGCTCCTCCAGAGTTGTGCCGGGATCCTCGGGTTTCCTCCCACATGTTGATGGGTATGTTGGGGAACTTCTTGAGTTGCAGCAAGGGTGGTAAGGACCCTTGCGAGGTTCAAGAAGGAAGGTGTTATTTCGCTTGAGACGCCGCAGCAGAAAACGGCCTCATCTCGCCTGCAGGCGAGCACCTCCTTGTTATCTCGAGTTGTGGCAGGTCCCTCTCAATTTACGACGGGGACCTCAGGGACCCGTTCGTGTGGCCTTAGGAAAGACCAGTTTCCATGCGAGTTGCGAAGGGCCCCTCGGGATTCCTCTCCAGTCAGTGTCGGGTCCTAGGTCCTCGCCTGGAACTGCAGCCAGAAACTCAGGTTTCCTCCTCAGTACTGACATGGGTCTTGGGATTCCTCTGGAGTCTCCACAGGAGAGTCAGGACTCTTCTCGAGTGGAGACATACACGACCGTTTTCCTCATGAGCTGTAGCAGTAGTGTCAGGCTTCCCAATGAGTTAACACAGGGATCTGTGGCTTTCCCTTGAGGTGCCACAGGGCTGTCGCACGTGCCACCATGGTATGATTCAATGCTTGAGGTGACCTTTGAGGCAGGGCAGGGAAATCAGGTTCATCTGGAGTGGACTGAGATATTTGGGGGTCTTTTCGAATGGTGGCACGACCCCTTGAGTTCCTGTCGTCTTTTCTGTTGAAAGCACGTCATCTTTCTGTGCGACAGGAAAGTCAGAATCCTTTCCCGATTAGGCAGGGAAAGGAATCCTCATCTGGAACAGAGGAGGGGGAAAGCGGGCCCCTCCTGAATTGTGATGGGCCCCTCAGAATTCCTGTCGAGTGGAGCCGGGTATGTCAGGGAACTTCTTGAGTTGCAGCAAGGGTGTGAAGGACCCTTTGAGGTTCAGGAGGGAAGGCGTGATTTCTCTTAGGATGCTGCAGCATCCCCTCGGGATTCCTCTCCAGTCGGTGCCGGGTCCTAAGTCCCGTCTAGAGCCGAATCTGGTACCTGAGGTTTCCTCTCCAGTGCTGGCATGGATCTTGGTGTTCCTCTAAAGTCTCCCCAGGAGAGTCAGGCCTCATCTCCTGTGGTTACATGCACGTACGCTTTCCTTCAAGCTGTAGCATCAGTGTCAGTCTTCCCGTCAAGTTGACCCAGGGATCTCTGTCTTTCCCTCGAGATGCCACAGGGCTGTGGCACGAGCCACCATGGTGTGAGGTGATACGCGCGTGACACTCGAGGTAGTGCAGGAGTCTCCCCAGGGGAGTCAGGCCTCGTTTCCTGTGGTTACATGCACGTCCGCTTTCCTCCCAAGCTGTAGCAGCAGTGTCAGGCTTCCCGTCAAGTTGACCCAGGGATCTCTGTCTTTCCTTCGAGATGCCACAAGGCTGTAGAATGATCCACCATGTTGTGAAGTGATTCGAGGGTGACACTCGAGGTAGTGCAGGGAAATCAGGTTCATCTGGAGTGGACTGAGACATCTGGGGGACTTTTAGTATGTTGGCACGACCCTTGGAGCTCTCGGCTTTCCTGTTGAGAGCGCCACCTCTTGTGATGTGAGGGGAATGGCGGGAATCCTTTCCCGACAAAGCAGTGAAAGGGACCCTCATCTCGAGCTCACGTGCGGGAAACAGGGCTCCTCCTGAGTTGTGCCTGGACCCTCAGTGTACCTCCCCCATGGGGACGCATATGAGGGGAACTTCCTGAGTTGCAGCAAGGGTGGGAAGGACCCTTGCAAGGTGCAAGAGGGAAGGCGTGATTTCCCTTGAGAAGCCACTACAGAAAAGGGCCTCATCTCACCTGCAAGGGAGAACCTCCTGGTTTTTCTTGATTTGCAGCAGGTCCCTCTCGAGTTACGACAGGGACCTCAGGGACCTGCAGGCATGGCCTCAGGAAAGAACAGTCTCCATGTGAGTTGCGAGGGGCCCCCTCCAGATTCCTCTCCAGTCAGTGTCAGGTCTAGGTCCATTAGGAAGAGCGGCCAAACCCTGAGGTTTCCTCTCCAGTGCTGAAATGGATCTTGTGGTTCCTCTGGATTCTCCACAGGAGAGTCAGGACTCTTCTCGAGTGGAGACATACACGTCCGTTTTCCTCCCGAGCTGTAGCAGCAGTGTCAGGCTTACTGACTAGTGGACACAGGGATCTGTGGCTTTCCCTCGAGATGTCACACGGCTGTTGCACATGCCACTGTGGTGTGATTGGATGCTCGGGGCGACCTTCGAGGCAAGGCAGGGAAATCAGGTTCATCTGGAGTGGACTGAGACTTTTGGGGATCTTTTGGAATGGTGGCATGACCCCTGGAGTTCCTCTCGATATTCCTGTTGTGAGCACATCTTCTTGGTGTGCGACAATAATGCCAGAATCCTTTCCCCATGAAGCAGGGAAAGGAACCGTCATTTGGAGTGAAGGAGGGGGAAAGGTGGCCCCTCTTGTGTTGTGATGGGACCCTCAGTGTTCCTCTCGAGTGGAGACGGGTAGTCGGGGAACTTCTTGAGTTGCAGCAAGGCTGTGAAGGACCCTTTGAGGTTCAGGAGGGAAGGCGTGATTTCTCTCGGGATGCCGCAGCAGAAAACGGCCTCATCTCGCCTGGAGGGGAGAACCTCCTGGTTTTTCTCGAGCTGGGGCAGGTCCCTCTCGATTTAAGATGGCGACCTCAGGGACCCACTCACGAGGCCTCTGGAAAGGCTCATCTCCGTGAGAGTCAAGAGGGTCCCATCGGGATTCCTCTCATGTCGGTGCCGGTTCCTCAGTCCCCGTCTGGAGCCAAAGCTGGAACCTGAGATTTCCTCTCCAATGCTGGCATGGATCTTGGGGTTCCTCTGGAGTCGCCCCAGGGGAGTCAGGCCTCGTCTCCTGTGGTTACATGCATGCACGCTTTCTGCTTGAGCTGTTGCAGCAGTGTCAAGCTTCCCATCGAGTTGACCCAGGAATTTCTGTCTTTCCCTCAAGATGCCACAGGGCTCTGGCATGAGCCACCGTAGTGTGAGGCAATACACGTGTGACACTCGTGGCAGGGCAGGGAAACCAGGTTCATATGGAGTGGCCTGAGACATCTGAAGAACTTTTAGTATGTTGGAATGACCCCTGGAGATCTCGGCTATCCTGTTGAAAACGCCACCTCATGAGATGCGATCAGAACGGTGGCAATCCTTTCCCAAAGAAGCAGGGAAAGCGACTCTCATCTCGAACTCATGAGGGGGAATCGGGGCTCCTCCTGGTTTGTGCTGGGACACTTGGTGTTCCTCCCGCGTGGGGACGGATATGTCTGGGAATTTCTTGAGTTGCAGCAAAGGTGGGAAGGACGCTTGCGAGGTTCAAGTGGGAAGGCATGATTTCCCTCGTGATGCCACAGCAGAAAATGGCCTCATCTTGCCTGCAGGGGTGAACCTCCTGGTTTTTCTCGAGTTGCGGCAGGTCCCTCTTGAGTTACGACGGGGATCTCAGGGACCCGATGGCATGGCCTCAGGAAAGACCAATCTCCGTACGAGCTGCGAGGGGCCCTCGGGATTCCTGTCCAGTCAGTGTTGGGTCCTAGGTACTCCTCTGGAACTGCAGCCAGAACCTGAGGTTTCATCTCCAGTGCTGACATGGATCTTGGGGTTCCTCTGGAGTCTCCACAGGAGAGTCAGGACTCTTCTCAAGTGGAGACATGCACGTCCGTTCTCCTCCCAAGCTGTAGCAGCAGTATCAGGCTTCCCGAAGAGTTGACACAGGGATCTGTGACCTTCCCTCGAGGTGCCACAGGGCTGTCGCAGATGCCACCGTGGTGTGATTCAATGCTCAGGATGACCTTCGAGGCAGTGCAGGGAAATAAGGTTCATCTGGAGTGGACTGAGACTTTTGGGGGTCTTTTGGAATGGTGGCATGACCCCTGGAGTTCCCCTCGACTTTCCTGTTGAGTGCGCTCCCTCTTGCTGTGCGACGGGAACGCCAGAATCCTTTCCTGTCGAAGCAGGGAAAGAATTCCTCATTGGAGTGGAGGAGGGGGAAAGGGGGCTCCTCTTGAGTTGTGGTGTGACCCTCAGTGTTCCTCTCGAGTGGAGATGGTTATGTCGGGGAAAGTCTTGAGTTGTAGCAAGGCTGTGAAGGAACCTTTGAGGATCTGGAGGGAAGGCCGGTTTTCTCTTGGAATGCCGCAGCAGAAAACGGCCTCATCTCCCCTGGAGGGGAGAACCTCCTGGTTTTTCTCGAGTTGCGGCAGGACCCTCTCGAGTTATTAAGGGGGACCTCAGGGACTCTCTCGCGTGGGCTCAGGAAAGGCCAGTCTCCATGCGAGTTGAGAGGGCCTCCTCGGGATTCCTCTCCAGTCGGTGCCGGGTCCTATGTCCCCTTATGGAGCTGAAGCTGGAACCTGAGGTTTCCTCTCCAGTGCTGTCATGGAACTTTGGGTATCTTTGGAGTCTCTCAAGGGGAGTCAGGCCTCGTCTCCTGTGGTTGCATGCACGTCCACTTTCCTCCCGAGCTGTAGCTGCAGTGTCAGGCTTCCCTTCAACTTGACTCCAGGATCTCTGTCTTTCCCACAAAATGCCACAGGCCTGTGGCATGAGCCACCATGGTGTGAGGTGATACGCAGGTGATACTCGAGGTAGTGCAGGGAAATCAGGTTCATCTGGAGTGGACTGAGACATCTAGGGGACTTTTAGTATGTTGGCATGACCCTAGGAGATCTCGGCTTTCCTGTTGAGAGTGCCACCTCTTGAGATGTGACAGGAACGGCGGGAATCCTTTCCCGACGAAGCAGGGTAAAAGACCCTCATCTCGAGCTCACTATGGGGAAACGAGGCTTCTCCTGAGGTGTGCCAGAACCGACGTGTTCCTCCCGCATGGGGACTGGTGTGTCGGGAAACTTCTTGACTTCCAGCAAGGGTGGGAAGGACACTTGCGAAGATCAAGTGGGAAGGCATGATTTCCCTCGTGATGCCATAGCAGAAAAGGGCCTCATCTCGCCTGCAGGGGAGAACCTCCTGGTTTTCCTCGAGTTGCTGCTGATCCCTCTCGAGTTACGACAGCGACCTCAGGGACCCGCTGGCGTGGCCTCAGGAAAGACCAGGCTCTATACGAATTGGGAGGGTTCCCTCTGGATTCCTGTCCAGTCAGTCGGGTCCTAGGTACTCATCTGGAACTGCAGCCAGAACAGGAGTTTTCCTCTCCAGTGCTGACATGGATCTTGGGGTTCCTCTGGAGTCTCCACAGGAGAGTCAGGACTCTTCTCAAGTGGAGACATGCATGTCCGTTTTCCTCCCAAACTGTAGCAACAGTCTCAGGCTTCCCGACGAGTTGACACAGGGATCTGTGGCTTTCCCTCGAGGTTCCACTGGTCTGTCGCAGAAGCCACAGTGGTGTGATTCGATGCTCAGGTGGCCCTTTGAGGCAGGGCAGGGAAATCAGATTCAACTGGAGTGGACTGATATATTTGGGGGTCTTTTGGAATGGTGTCAGGACCCCTGGAGTTCCTCTCGACTTTCCTGTAGAGAGCATGCCTTCTTGCTGTGCGACGGGAATGCCAGATACCTTTCCTGTCGAAGCAGGGAAAGGATCCCTCATCTGGAGCGGAGGAGGGGAAAGGGGGCTCCACTTGAGTTGTGGTGGGGCCCTCAGGGTTCTTCTCGAGTGGAGATGGTTATGTCAGGGAACTTCTTGAGTTGAAGGAAGGCTGTGAAGGATCCTTTGAGTTTCAGGAGGGAAGGCCGGTGTTCTCTTGGGATGCCGCAGCAGAAAACGGCCTAACTCGCCTGGAGGGGAGAACCTCCGGTTTTTTCTCGAGTTGTGGTAGGTCCCTCTCTAGTTACGACGGGGACCTCAGGGACCCTCTGGCGTGGCCTCAGGAAAGGCCAGTCTCCGTGCGAGTTGAGAGGGGATCCTCGGGATTCTTCTCAAGTCGGTGCCGGGTGCTCAGTCCCCGTCATGATCCGAAGTTGGAACCTGAAGTCTCCTCTCCAGTGCTGACCTGGAACGTGGGGTTTCACTGGAGTCTCTCAAGGGGAGTCAGGCCTCGTCTCTTGTGGTTGCATGCATGTCCGCTTTCCTCCCGAGCTGTTGATGCAGTGTCAGGCTTCCCCTCGACTTGACCCCGGGATCTCTGTCTTTCCCTCGAGATACCACAGGCCTGTGGCACGAGCCACCAAGGTGTGAGGTGATACGAATGTGACACTCGTGGTATTGCCGGGAAATCAAGTTCATCTGGAGTGGACTGAGACATCTGGGGGACTTTTCATATGTTGGCACGACCCCTGGAGTTCTCAGCTTTCCTGTTGAGAGGGCCACCTCCTGAGATGTGATGGGAACGGTGGGAATCCTTTCACGATGAAGCAGGGAAAAAGACCCTCATCTCGAGCTAACGATGAGGAAACGAGGCTCCACCGGAGGTTTGCAGGACCTATCGTGTTCCTCCCGCATGGGGACTGGTATGTCGGGGAACTTCTTGAGTTGCAGCAAGGGTGGGAAGGACGCTTGCGAGGTTCAAGTGGGAAGGCGGGATTTCCCTCGTGATGCCACAGCAGAAAAGGGCCTCATCTCGCCTGCAGGGGAAAACCTCCTGGTTTTTCTCGAGTTGCGGCAGGTCCCTCTCGAGTTACAACGGGGAACTCAGGAACCCGCTGGCATGGCCTCAGGAAAGACCAGTCTCCATACGAGTTGCGAGGGGCCCCTTGGGATTCCTGTCCAGTCAATGTCGGGTCCTAGGTACTCGTCTGGAACTGCAGCCAGAACCTGAGGTTTCCTCTCCTGTGCTGACATGGATCTTGGGGTTTCTCTGGAGTCTCCACAGGAGAGTCAGGACTCTTCTCAGTTGGAGACATACATGTCCGTTTTCCTCACAAACTGTAGCCACAGTCTCAGGCTTCCCGACGAGTTGACACAGGGATCTGTGGCTTTCCCTCGAGGTGCCACAGGGCTGTCGCAGATGCGACCATGGTGTGATTCTATGCTCAGGGTGACCTTCGAGGCAGTGCAGGGAAATCAAGGTTCATCTGGAGTGGACTGAGACATTTGGAGGTCTTTTGGAATGGTGGCACAACCACTGGAGATCCTCTCAACTTTCCTGTTGAGAGCACACCCTCTTGCTGTGCGATGCGAATGCCAGAATCATTTCCTGTTGACACAGGGAAAGGATCCCTCATCAGGAGAGGAGCAGGGGGAAAGGGGGCTACTCTTGAGTTTTGGTGGGACCCTCAATGTTCCTCTCGAGTGGAGATGGTTATGTCGTGGAACTTCTTGAGTTGTAGCAAGGCTGTGAAGGACCCTTAGAGGTTCAGGAGGGATGGCCGGCTTTATCTTGGGATGCCGCAGCAGAAAACGGCCTCATCTCGCCTGGAGGGGAGAACCTCCTGGTTTTTCTGGAGTTCCGTCAGGTCCCTCTCGAGTTACGACAGGGACCTCAGGGACCCTCTCGCGTGGCCTCAGGAAAGGCCAGTCTCCGTGCGAGTTGAGAGGGACTCCTCGGGATTCCTCTCCAGTCGGTGTCGGGTCCTAAGTCCCCGTCTGGAGCCGAAGCTGGATCCTGAAGTTTCCTGTCAGTGCTGGCATGAAACTTGGAGTTTCTCTGGAGTCTCTCAAGGGGAGTCAGGCCTCGTCTCCTGTAGTTGCATGCTCGTCTGCTTCCCTCCTGAGCTGTAGCTGCAGAGTCAGGCTTCCCCTCGACTTGACCCCGGGATCTCTGTCTTTCCCTGGAGATGCCACAGGCCTATGGCACGAACCACCATGGTGTGAAGCGATATGCAGGTGACACTCGAGGTAGTGCAGGGAAATCAGGTTCATCTGGAGTGGACTGAGAAATCAGGGGGCTTTTAGTATGTTGGCATGACCCCTGGAAATGTCGGCTTTCCTGTTCAGAGCGCCACCTCTTGAAATGTGACAGAAAAGGCGGGTATCCTTTCCCAACGAAGCGGGGAAAAAGACCCTCATCTCGAGCTCAAGATGGGGAAACGAGGCTCCTCCTGAAGTGTACAGGGACACATCATGTTCCTCCCGCGTGGGGACTGGTATGTTGGGGAAATTTTTGAGTTGCAGCAAGGGTGGGAAGGACGCTTGCGAGGTTCAAGTGGAAAGGCATGATTTCCCTCGTGATGCCACAGCAGAAAAGGGCCTCATCTCGCCTGCAGGGGAGAACCTCCTCGTTTTTCTCGAGTTGTGGCACGTCCCTCTCGAGTTACGACAGGGACCTCAGGGACCCGCTGGCGTGGCATCAGGAAAGACCAGTCTCCATACGAGTTGCGCGTGGCCCCTCAGGATTCCTGTCCAGTCAGTGTCGGGTCCTAGGTACTTGTCTGGAACTGCAGCCAGAACCTGAGGTTTCCAATCCAGTGCTGACATGGAACTTGGGGTACCTCTGGAGTCTCCACAGGCAAGTCAGGGCTCTTTTCAAGTGGAGACATGCACGTCCGTTTCCCTCGCAAGCTGCAGCAGCAGTGTAAGGCTTCCCAACGAGTTGACACAGGGATCTGTGGCTTTCCCTCGAGGTGCCACAGGGCTGTCGCAGATGCCACCGTGGTGTGTTTCGATGCTCAGGGTCATCTTAGAGGCAGTTCAGGGATATCAGTTTCATCTGGAGTGGACTGAGACTTTTGAGGGTCTTTTGGAATGGTGGCATGACCCGTGGATTTCCTCTCGACTTTCCTGTTGAGAGCATGCCCTCTTGCTGTGCGACGGGAACGCCAGAATCCTTTCTTGTCGAAGCAGGGAAAGGATCCCTTATCGGGAGCAGAGGAGGGGGAAAGGGGAGTCCTTATGAGATGTGGTGTGACCCTCAGTGTTCCTCTCGGGTGGAGATGGATATGTCGGGGAACTTCTTGAGTTGTAGCAAGGCTGTGAAGGACCCTTTGAGGTGCAGGAGTTCAGGCTGGTTTCCCTTGGGATTCTGCAGCCGAAAACGGCCTCATCTCACCTGGAGGGGAAAACCTCCTGGTATTTCTCGAGTTGCGGCAGGTCCCTCTCGAGTTACGACGGGGATATCAGGGACCCTGTCGCGTGGCCTCAGGAAAGGCCAGTCTCCGTGCGAGTTGAGAGGGGCTCCTCGGGATTCCTCTGCAGTCGGTGCCGGATCCTAAGTCCCCATCTGGAGACGAAGTTGGAACCTGATTTTTCCTCTCCAGTGCTGGCATGGAACTTGGGGTTTCTCTGGAGTCTCTCAAGGGGAGTCAGGCCTCGTCTCCTGTGGTTGCATGCATATTCCCTTTCCTCCCGAGCTGTAGCTGCAGTGTCAGGCTTCCCCTCGTGTTGACCCCGGGATCTCTGTCTTTCCCTCGAGATGCCACAGGCCTGTGGCACGAGGCACCATGGTGTGAGGTGATACACAGGTGACACTCGAGGTAGTGCCGGGAAATCAGGTTCATCTGGAGTGGACTGAGACATCTGGGGGACTTTTAGTATGTTGGCATGACCCCTGGAGATCTTGGCTTTCCTGTTGAGAGCGCCAACTCTTGAGATGTAACAGGAATGGCGGGAACCCTTTCCCGACGAAGCAGGAAAAAAGACCATCATCTCGAGCTCACGATGGGGAAACGAGGCTCCTCCTGAGGTGTGCCAGGACCCTTCGTGTTCCTCCCGCGTGGGGACTGGTATGTCGGGGAACTTCTTGAGTTGCAGCAAGGGTGGGAAGGTCGCTTGCGAGTTTTAAGTGGGAAGGGGTGATTTCCCTCGTGATGCCACAGCAGAAAAGGGCCTCATCTCGCCTGCAGGGGAGAACCTCCTGGTTTTTCTCGAGTTGCGGCAGGTCCCTCTCGAGTTACGACGGGGACCTCAGGGACCCACTGGCATGTCCTCAGGAAAAACCAGGCTCCATACGAGTTGCGAGGGGCCCCTCGGGATTCCTGTCCAGTCAATGTCGGGTCCTAGGTACTCGTCTGGAACTGCAGCCAGAACCTGAGGTTTCCTCTCCTGTGCTGACATGGATCTTGGGGTTCCTCTGGTGTCTCCACAGGAGAGTCAGGACTCTTCTCAAGTGGAGACATGCACGTCCGTTTTCCTCCCAAGCTGTAGCAGCCGTGTATGGCATCCCGAAGAGTTGACACTGGGATCTGTGTCTTTCCTTCGAGGTGCCACAGGGCTGTCGCAGATGCCACCGTGGTGTGATTCGATGCTCAGGGTGACCTTCGAGGGAGTGCAGGGAAATAAGGTTCATCTGGAGTGGACTGAGACTTTTGGGGGTGTTTTGGAATGGTGGCATGACCCCTGGAGTTCCTCTCGACTTTCCGGTTGAGAGCACGCCCTCTTGCTCTGTGATGGGAATGCCAGAAACCTTTCCTGTTGAAGCAGGGAAAGGATCCCTCATCGGGAGCAGAGGAAGGGGTAAGGGGGCTCCTCTTGAGTTGTGGTGGGACCCTCAGTGTTCCCCTCGTGTGGAGATGGTTATGTCGGGGAACTTCTTGAGTTGTAGCAGGGCTGTGAAGGACCCTTTGAGGTACAGGAGGGGAGGCCAGTTTTCTCTTGCTATGCCGCAGCAGAAAATGGCCTCATCTCGCCTGGAGGGGAGAACCTCCTGGTTTTTCTCCAGGTGCGGCAGGTCCCTCTCGAGTTACGACGGGCACCTCACGGACCCGGTCGCGTGGCCTAAATAAAGGCCTGTCTACATATGAGTTGCGAAGTGCCCCTCGGGATTCCTGTCCATTCAGTGTTGGGTCCTAGGTACTTGTGTGGAACCGCAGAAAGAACCTGATGTTTCCTCTCCAGTGCAGACATGGATCTTGGGGTTCCTCTGGATACTCCACAGGAGAGTCAAGACTCTTCTCAAGTGGAGACATACACGTCCGTTTTCCTCCAAAGCTGTAGCAGCAGTGTCAGGCTTCCCAACGAGTTGACACAAGGATATGTGGCTTTCCCTCAAGGTGCCACAGGGCTGTCGCAGATGCCACTGTGGTGTGATTGGATGCTCATGGTGACCTTCGAGGCAGTGCAGCGAAATCAGGTTTATCTGAAGTGGACTGAGATATTTGGTGGACTTTTGGAATGGGTGTATGAACCCTGGAGTTCCTCTCGACTTTCCTGTTGAGAGCAAGCCCTCTTGCTCTGCGACATGAATGCCAGAATCCTCTCCTGTCAGATCAGGGAAACGATCCCTCATCGGGAGCGGAGGAGGGCGAAAGGGGGCTCCTTTTGAGTTGTGATGGGACTCTCAGTGTTCCTCTCGAGTGGAGATGGTTATGTCGGGGAACTTCTTGAGGTGCAGCAAGGCTGTGAAGGACCATTTGAGGTTCAAGAGGGAAGGCCGGTTTTCTCTTGGGATGCCAAAGCAGAAAACGGCCTCGTCTCGCCTGGAGGGCAGAACCTCCTGGGTTTTTTGTTTTGAGTTGAGGCAGGTCCCTCTCGAGTTATGACGTGGACCTCAGGGACCCTCTCGCGTGGCCTCAGGAAAGGCGAGTCTCCGTGCGAGTTGAGAGGGGCTCCTCAGGATTCCTTTCCAGTCGGTGCCATGTCCTAATTTAACATTTGGAGCTGAAGCTGGAACCTGAGGTGTCCTCTCCAGTGCTGGCATGGAACTTGGGATATCTCTGGAGTCTCTCAAGGGGAGTAAGGCCTCGTCTCCTGTGGTTGCATGCATGTCCGCTTTCCTCCGGAGCTGGAGGTGCAGTGTCAGTCTTCCCCTCGTCTTGACCCCGGGATCTCTGTCTTTCCCTCGAGATGCCACAGGCCTGTGGCACGAGCCACCGTGGTGTGAGGCGATACACAGGTGACACTCGAGGCAGTGCAGGGAAATCAGATTCATCTGGATTGTACTGAGACATTGAGGGACTTTTAGCTTGTTGGCACAAACCCTGAGGATCTTGGCTTTCCTGTTGAGAGCGCCATCTCTTGAGATGTGACAGGAACGGCGAGAATCCTTTCCCGAAGAAGCAGGGGAAAAGACACTCATCTCGAGCTCATGATGGGGAAACGAGGCTCCTCCTGAGGTGTCCCGGGACCCTTCCTGTTCCTCCCACGTGGGGACTGGTATGTCGGTGAACTTCTTGAGTTGCAGCAAGGGTGGGAAGGACGATTGCAAGGTTCAAGTAGGAAGGCATGATTTTCCTCGTGTTGCCACAGCAGAAACGGGCCTCATCTCACCTGCAGGGGAGAACCTCCTGGTTTTTCTCGAGTTGCAGCAGGTCCCTCTCGGGTTACGAAAGGGACTTCAGGGACCCTCTGGCGTGGCCTCAGGAAAGACCAGTCTCCATACGAGTTGCGAGGGGCCCCTCGGGATTCCTGTCCAGTCAGTGTCGGGTCGTAGGTACTCGTCTGAAACTGCAGCGAGAACCTGAGGTTTCCTCTCCAATGCTGACATGGATCTTGGGGTTTCTCTGGAGTCTCCACAGGAGAGTCAGGACTCTTCGCAAGTGGAGACATACACGTCCGTTTTCCTCCCAAGCTGTTGCAGCAGTGTCAGGCTTCCCGACGAGTTGACACAAGGATCTGTGGCTTTCCCTCGAAGTGCCACAGGGCTGTCACAGATGCCACCATGGTGTGATATGATACTCAGGGTGACCTTCGAGGCAATGCAGGGAAATCAGGTTCATCTGGAGTAGACTGAGACATTTGCGGGTCTTTTGGAATGGTGGCATGACCCCTGGAGTTCCTCTCAACTTTCCTGTTGAGAGCACACACTCTTGCTGTGCGACGGGAACGCCTGAATCCTTTCCTGTCGAAGAAGGGAAAGGATTCCTCATCGGGAGCAGAGGAGTGGGATAGTGGGCACCTCTTGAGTTGTGGTGGGACCCTCAGTGTTCCTCTCGAGTGGAGATGGTTATATCGAGGAACTTCTTGAGTTGTAACAAGGCTGTGAAGGACCCTTTGAGGTTCAGGAGGAAAGGACGGTTTTATCTTGGGATGCCGCAGCAGAAAACGGCCTCATCTCGCCTGGAGGTGAGAACCTCCTGGTTTTCCTCGAGTTCTGGCAGTTCCCTCTCCAGTTACGACAGGGACCTCAGGGACCCTCTCGCGTGGCCTCAGAAAATTCCAGTCTCCGAGCTAGTTGAGAGGGGCTCCTCGGGATTCCTCTCCAGTCGGTGCCGGGTCCTAAGTCCCCGTTTGGAGGTGAAGCTGGAACCTGAGGTTTCCTCTTCAGTGCTGGGATATAACTTGGGCTTTCTCTGGAGTCTCTCAAGGGGAGTCAGGCCTCGTCTCCTGTGGTTGCATGCACGTCCACTTTCCTCCCGAGCTGTAGCTGCAGTGTCAGGCTTCCCCTCGACTTGACACCAGGATCTCTCTCTTTCCCTCAACATGCCACAGGCCTGTGGCATGAGCAATCATGTTGTGAGGCGATACGCAGGTGACACTCGAGGTAGTGCAGGGAAATCAGGTTCATCTGGAGTGGACTGAGACATCTGGGTGACTTTTAGTATTTTGTCATGACCCGTGGAGATCTCGGCTTTCCTGTTGAGAGCCCCACCTCTTGAGATGTGATGGGAACAGCGGAAATCCTTTCCCGACGAAGCCTGGAAAAAGACCCTCATCTCAAGCTCACAATGGGGAAACGAAGCTCCTCCTGAGGTGTGCTGGGACCCTTAGTGTTCCTCCCGTGTGGGGACTGGTATGTCGGGGAACTTCTTGAGTTTCAGCAAGTGTGGGAAGTTCGATTGCCAGGTTCCTAAGTCCCCGTCTGGAGCTGAAGTTGGAATTTGAGGTTTCCTCACCAGTGATGGCATGGGACTTGGGGTTTCTCTGGAGTATCTCAAGGGGAGTCAGGCCTCGTCTCCTGTGGTTGCATGAACGTCCACTTTCCTCCCGAGCTGTGTCTGCAGTGTCAGGCTTCCCCTCGACTTGACCCCATGATCTCTCTCTTTTCCTCGACATGCCACAGGCCTGTGGCATGAGCCACTGTGGTTTGAGGCGATATGCAGGTGACACTCGAGGTAGTGCAGGGAAATCAGGTTCATCTAAAGTGGAATGAGACATCTTGGGGACTTTTAGTATATTGGCACGACCCCTGGAGATCTCGGCTTTCCTGTTGAGAGCGCAACCTCTTGAGATGTGACGGGAACGGCGGGAATCTTTTCCCGATGAATCAGGGAAAAAGACCTTCATCTCGAGCTCATGATGGGGAAACGAGGCTCCTCCTGAGGTGTGCCGGGACCCTTAGTGTTCCTCCCGCGTGGGGACTGGTATGTCGGGGAACTTCTTGAGTTGCACAAGGGTGGGAAGGACGCTAGCAGGTTCAAGTGGGAAGGCGTGATTTCCCTCGTGATGCCACAGCAGAAAGGGGCCTCATCTCGCCTGCAGGGGAGAACCTCCTGGTTTTTCTCGAGTTGCAGCAGGTCCCTCTCGAGTTATGACAGGAACGTTATGGACCC
The DNA here is from genome assembly GCA_006410635.1 of Cephalophus harveyi. NCBI lineage: Eukaryota > Metazoa > Chordata > Mammalia > Artiodactyla > Bovidae > Cephalophus > Cephalophus harveyi. Next base: position 140,994 of record SJYT01045122.1, read on the forward strand.
ACTGACGTGGCCTCAGGAAAGACCAGTCTCCATACGAATTGCGAGGGGCCCCTCGGGATTCCTGTCCAGTCAGTGTCCGGTCCTAGGTATTCGTTTGGAACTGTAGCCAAACCTGAGGGTTCCTCTCCAGTGCTGACATGGATCTTGCAGTTCCTCTGGAGTCTCCACAGGAGAGTCAGGACTCTTCTCAAGTGGAGACATACACGTCCGTTTTCCTCCCAAGCTGTAGCAGCAGTGTCAGGCTTCCCGACGAGTTGACACAGGGATCTGTGGCTTTCC